>JACEII010000008.1:16848635-16860372 GCA_014332785.1 Antheraea mylitta | reverse complement strand
TATATACCCCTTGACAAAGGAACTCTAATAAAGTTCAAACTTTACAAAATTAATTAACCATGGTCGAATGTCGGCCATAGTATGTCTAATTTAGCAATTCTTGTATATTTTTATATTGTTATATATTCAGGATCTCGGAAACGGCGTCAGCGATTTCCGTGAACTTAGTATGTAGGTGGTTTCGGGGAAGATAATTCTGGCTAAGATCTCATTCATAGATAAATTTTTTATCAGAGTTTTTAGGCGATAAAAAATGTAGGTAGAATATAAAGGTAAATTTTGCCGCCGCTGTTAAAACGAAAATAGCTCAGATAGAAATCGGCTGCTTGGAAAATCCGTCTAACCCCAGTTCCAATCCGAGTGATAGCAAAAGAGATCTTTTTTTATAATGTTATTATTATAATTATAACATAAATATATTTTTTAATACTTTATTTTTCATTAAAAATACTAATATTGTGAGGCAAATCTAACACTTTATTTTAATTTATAAATGTTTTTTTAATGAACCGAGCTAGACTCGGTTGTCCAGTTACTAGTATTTTAAAAGCTTTTTTTAATCATTTTTCTAATATCTTAGCTATTAATAGAATTATTCATACTGTTGTTAAAAAATAGATAAAAAAAAGTCTCAAAGAACTAAACAAAAAGTCAAGAATAAAGTAGACAATGGCACTAAATACTTTACCGTCTCATTTTAAATCCTGTTAAATGCTCGCGTAGTCGGAGCATTATAAATGTATTTCTTGGAAATTTCTCCGCGGGACTAATACTTTTACAAATAAAGTGAAGTGAGATGAAATAAACAATTCCAATTATATTGGGGATTCAAGACGAGGGCAAATTACGTAAATTGTATTCAGTTTGAAAGTTATGAAAAATGTTATCTTTATCGATCGTTAAGAAATATAAAGGTATAAATTGGAACTGACTTATATCCTTATGTATTTAGGAAATATATTTATATAATTAAATTAATGTCAATATTTATAGAATCGTTTTTGTAGAAACCTGGATAATATTATTTTCTATTTTTGTTTGTTTCAATGCACTAATCTTTAGAACTGTACATTTATTTTAGTTTGCTCTGAAGACTTATTTTCACTTTTGATACCTTTTTTATTTAGAAGAGTAACAGGCTATTTTATATAACAGTAACACCCTTAGAAGACATCAATTAAAACACAAAGTGCTGGTCAAAAAGTGCGCTGAGCAAGAAAGAACATATAGTCTAGGCGGCCCGTATACGTCGGTACAAAGGCGGATTAGATGTCAGAAAACCTAGAATTACTGGGAAGGACCGAATTGTAAATACCTATGTCCAGCGGAGTCACATCTATCATACCTTCAACGGAATTTATTTCAGTTTACTTGAGTTGCGATTCATAAGAAATATTTAGAATGAATTGTGGGCGAAACCTTAAGTGGTATTAGATGCATACCTCTTGTTTTATCGTAAAGTGTATGCAAAAGAGCAATGTAAAATCAATGATGTCTTAGCTGTTAGCGTGTTCGGACACGTTTATAGGCGTAGGTTTGAATCTTGGCTATTGGGTTAGAACTCACGGTGAAGGAAACATCGTTATGAATCCAAAGCATAGTGCTATGGGTTTTTCTAAGTCTCAATGGGTACCTATCATCTTCAAGTAAAAAACCTATCGCCGTCGCCAAGCAAACGACTGACGACAAAAATAAAAACTCAAAAAATTGAGTAACTGTATTCTCTTTTGAATCTGTAAATTAGTGACATTTAAATTTTAGAATTCGTTTATTGAATTTATTAACATCAATGTTGTTTTCATATCTGCTGGAATTCATAGTAATAATTATATATTATTATAAATAATATTTTTACAAAGTTTATCAATCGATCGAACGTATGATTAATTGCATAGTATCAATATTACATGTACACAGGCCACTAATCTACGTATCGCTAATCTGATGCAAGCGCAATACGACCGGTCACGCTTACTAGCATGCCATGACGCGAAATTATAATTTTATCATCTGCCAAAAATACGCTCAACGCGTATAAGTTCTCAATACAAAAACGTACTCAACAATTTTCAAGGAAATGTTAATTCAAAGCGGATACAATTTTAAAACGTATGCAGTAAAATCGTACCAATTTTCTGTGAATTCAAATAAATGTATTGGTGATTAATATCTAACGTGATCACGTATCTGGCGATAGTATTAGAATTCTTCAACCAGCCATTACCCGGGTAATGGCCGTTTGAATATCATTCGGGTATTCGCGTTGCTGTCGGCAATTCCCTGAATACGTACGTACTGATTTACAGATATTTGGGCTCGTGCTTCTTACGTTGCGATAGAATATGTGTGTTAAAATGTGTTTTATGTTGGAACGAAACGAATTTTGAGCCCTATAAAATATAGAACTAACGTACATACACACAAACGTTGTATAGTAAACATTATCAAAATTATCTACATTGTTCATTAAGGTGTCCGTTATTTACCAAGTTGACTTTTTTGACTTAGATATTTTTGAAATCGTTAGATTATAGCCTGAAAACAGTAAGAAAAAACATCGATACCGTTTAACTGTGCCTAAATGGCGACACTTTTTTTATTCTTTCAGTTACAATCAACTAAGCTATAGGTCAATATGAACCCTAAACTTGTAGTAATAACAGCTGTTCTTGTATTATATCACAAAGTAAACTAGTCTTTACTCGCAACTTCGTCCACGTGGAATAGTAACTTTGGGCTAACCCTAACACGCAGCGGAAGCTTTGAAGATGAAAAAAATTTCCGATTTTTAAACATTCTTCATTGATGCTCCGCTCCTATTGGTCTTAGCGTGATGATATATAGCCTATAATCTTCCTCGATTAATGAGCTATATACCACTAAAATAATATTTCAAATCGGATCGTTAGTTCCTGAGATTACCTCCTACAACGTCACAAACTCACAAACTTTACTACTTTATAACATTAGTATAGAATAGTGAACTTGACACATTGACCTTCATAAATAAGATTATGAATATAAAAAAGTATATGTTAAATTAAAAAAAATGACTGACCGTATTGAGAGGCTGTATTTTTGATATGAGAAATAAAAAAATATATTTATAAATTACGTATGGACATTAAAATGAATATCAACCAGAAAAAATAAAGTAGCTAACAACCATCTAAATGATTTCAAAAGTACAAAACATAATCAAATGTGATCAATTAAGCCTTAAATTCTGCTCACCTATTTACGAGAGTAATGTAGTCCAGAACGAATATTTGTAACTCGGATCACGTAGACTTCATCGTCGACGGCTTAATGAAGAGCTTCTCGCTCATTACAAACGCATTATGATTAAATAATGTCAAAAATATAAATCATTATGAAATTTATTAAACCGATACTTGTATTTGTATGAATCTTTAAAGAAATAGTGTAGTGGGAATCAGGGAAATCCCAATCTTAAGTCCTAACTAATATTGTAAATTCGAATGTGACTTAGGTTCGATCTCTCAGAGTGGAGTCTTCGAGCACGCTGCTACTGCGATTCATTAAAACTGTTAACTAACTACCTTAAGATTGCACATGTATTAGACTTTCGTTCCATATGACACAAATATGAACTGGACATGGGTATTGTAAGCAATACTTTGAATAGCTTTAAGATTATTGAGGATAACACCTGCCTCTACGATAACACTTCTGTGCAAAACTTGAACATTTGCTTCAAGAATGCTCCAGGTTTAGCACAAAGAGACTAGGGTACATAATGCTTTGTGATAATCTCCGTATATGTACCACTGTTCGATCTTTTGAGCTTGATGGAGAAGGAGTCTACTATCAGATCGTTCGATAATTTTGTGAAGCATGTGAAGCACTAATCTTAAGACAATTAACGTACTTTGAAATTAACATGACTCTCTTACTCCTCTAAATCATGACTGATAAATCTTGCTGACTTTTATATTATGCGCATGCAACACGCCAAGGGTGAGTAGTGAATCGTATCAAATTGTGATCATCTCTCTCTCCCTTTATATTGCCAATTCCAAATGATATATGTGCGAAACCAACTAAATAAATGATAAAAACTACCTTATAATATACACAACACAGATTACATCCACATACATGCAAAACACACACAGGTGCGTATATATATGGTGAAGGTGTTTTGTCCCTTGTTTTCGAACATGTTTAGCTTAGTTTAGCCGAGTTAACAGATATAAAATACATGTTTGAGTTTGTGAGGCAAATATGCTGTTGCAATAAAACGTATATGATTAGTTTAGCTAATTTAGTATAGTAAGATTCGCATTTTAGCATCCAAGGCAACAACCTAAGCTATGGTTCAGCCACTTTGGCACCCTTGAGCTCGTTACCAAATGGCTGAGCATCATAAGCGCTCGCTCCATTAGTCCGGTGAAGACGTGAGGTCCTATCAGGCCAATAGGATAAAGTTAGAGACAGAAAAGAAAGTGAGATTGTTTCTTTATTAAGCTTTCTCGTTTTAAGTGCTTAACCTATTACTTAATTCTGCATAGACATGATCGAGGCGTACATAAAAGTATGTAGTGTACTTTCACCTACAAAAATAATTATGTTCCCTAGAGATAGGTTAAATGGTAATTAACGGCGATTAAAACGGCGAACAAAAGCTAGCAATACAATTAAAAGTGCAATATTAAAATTATATCGCGGAATGATATCATAATAATATTATAACAAGGACGCACACACAAGAGTCATAAATACACACATACGCTTTGTACTAAACGCCAGTAAAGGATATAGGTTTTTCTTTTCTCTAACTATTATTACTAGTGGACGCCCAGTGGTCGACATTCGACCATAGTTATTTTATTTTTTAAAGTTTGAACTTTATTAGGGTTCTTTTGTCAAAGGGTACTTATATAATCAAAGGTTTTCATCATGGCTACTCAGTTATTTGCCATTTGTCATGATCTTTAATTATATAAACATTTAAAAAAAAGTATGTGTAAATGAAAATTGAAATTAAAATCAAAATAAAAATCACGTGGTAAAGCTCTCAAATTTTAAGCAAACATAACTTTACGTTAATTAAGAAATTTATCGCAACCCAACACACGATTTTCAATTAATTTTACACGACATCATGGGTGGGTGGTTTTTTTTTTTTTCGAAATGTCTACGCTATTGACCCAGCAAGGTCTTAACAGCTTCACCGGACTACTAAGGCGAGCGCTTAGGGCACTCAGCCGATTTTATTTTGGCAACCAGCTCAAGGGTGCACGGTACACCTCGGCTTGGCTGTTGCCTGTTGCATGCAAAATCGCGACCTATCTTAGCTAACCTAGCTAACTATTCATATATGTATAAGTTGTTGAAACGTATATGTGTACCAAGCATACACGCCTCAACAACTTCTCCATATATTTATTATCGGAAAATTGAGAGTTTTTCAGTTCGATGAGGGAAAAAGTAAACCCTTCCACTTTAATGTGTAAGCGTGTAGGCGTGCACGTGTGTGGGGGTGATCACGTAGTGTTGTAGCAGTGATGTATATTTGTGTGTCACCGTATCGCGCAAGCAACGCACTCAAGGGCTCCCTTCAAAATCGAACCTAGGCTTGAGCCGCTGCTGTGGGAGGCTTAATCGGGTGTGCGGGAGCGAAATTAACTCCCAGACCACGGCGGCATGATCTGTGGTTACGCGGGCGTGGACGTGAGCACGCTCTGTTTCGAGGGATAGGCTGGTACTGATCGTTCGCTGACGTGATTAAATCAGGAGGGTCGGTGAAAATGCATCGCGGAAGTCTTTTATAACGCGCAGCGTTAGGTACGGGTTCATAGTTTGCGGCGGATGGGTGGGTGGTATTTCTGGGTGATATTGAATTAAATGTAGTCTGTTCATTACAAGAAATAATGATATGCCCGGTACAATCGTCTGGAAAAGTAATGGATCCAAAAAATACAATCAAATGGTAAATCCTAGACAAAGATGTTTTAATGCTACCATGAGCTTTTGAAAATAAATTCTTTTTTATTGCTACATGAGGTTGAATTGCAACGTTGTAACCGCGAAGGTCTAAGTCATGGATTACTTTTATGAACAAAGTTCTTATTTTTATTTGGCTGATTTTTTTATTAAATCATCATTTGAAGTGAGTTCATCATAAAAAATAATAAACATTACAATAATAGTTATACTTGATAATATTATTGTTGAATGTAGGATGAAAAATGGTAATTGGAACGTAGGAGTTAAAAAATACATATAGTCGAACATAGCAACCTCCTTCTTTCACAACCTTTTTTGAAATTCGTATTTATTGTCGGCTGTCAAAATATCTTTTTTATTTACATGTGTGTTTATGTTCTGTAAAATTCGAGTAGTAGTGTGAGTAGTGCATATTTTAATTAATTGAATGTACTTCTAATGCATTTTATATAAAATAAACAGCTTTCTGCTCTTCTCCGCCATATAAACTTTAACTATGCCAAATTTCAAATTCACTCATTCGCGGCAAATAGGCTAAAAGGGGTACAATTTTTTTGCTTCGCGTATTAATATATAGATATATCACTTCCTGTAATAGAGAAAACATTTCAAACGTTTTTAGGAATGGCTGTCTGTCTATCTGTTTGTTTGGACACTTATCACTACCACAGTACTGTGTTGACGAAAATATTATTGAGTAACATTTAATCTTTGCCTCATTAAAATCGATCTACTCTATCAAAAGTTATTGTAATTTGAATGACAGCTCGAGTTAAGTATAAGAACGAATAAATAACATCTAAGGCACAGCAAAGACTATTTTTTGGATTAAATTCTACGCTGATGAAGTCACAGGGACATCTATACCGTATTCATCGAACGCTGAGACGAAATGTAAACAAACCATTAAAAAGGTTCTTTTTGGGTTACGATTGCCACTAATAAAATGTGAAATAAAAATAAATAACATTTACCAGAACGTGTATAAAAAAACAGTACTGTACTATCTAACGAAAAAAATATTGAAATAAATATTCGCAAACTATTAAATGTAATAAAAATGCTTTAAACAATTTTAAAGATATTTTCAGTTTATCAGTGTAATCGTTATACATAGAAGACCTACAAAAGTACTAATTGTCAAATATCGATTAGTTTGTAACACTACCCAACTATAACGTATCATATATTGTTGTATCTATAATGTTGTGCTGAAGCTTAGTGGTAGTATCATTGAACACCTCATTGATTGGATTAGTTAAATTTTAAAATCTTTCTCTAAGCACATACTAATGTGTTACAACAGTTGTACTTGAGAGCTAGCTGCCTTCTGGGCTTAGCTTGTTACCGTCATACGCTATGTATTTAAAATCACAGTATATTGCGGATAAATCCTTAATCTAATCTATACTAATATATAAAGCTGAAGAGTTTGTTTGTTTGTTTGGTTGAACGCTATGATCTCAAGAACTACAGATCGATTTAAAAGTTTCTTTTAGTGTTAGATAGCTCATTTATCGAGGATGGCTATAGGCTATATATCATCACGTTAAAACCAAAAGGAGCTGAGCACTAATGAAGAATGTCTCAAAATCGGGCTACTTTGGAAGCTTCCTCTGCGTGTTAATGTCAGTATTATATGCGTTGCCATGGTAACGCGATAACATTCTATCGAAAATATTTTCATGGTTTATTTTGTGTTCCTATTCAAAAGGTTTATTCTACGTTACTTTTGTTTCCAATTTTTAATTATACGTGGTACGTTTATATCGGAAACATTTCTAAAGTTTATTTTGTGTTGCTATTCAAAATGTTTAGTAGTAATAATATTCGTCCAATAAGATAGTCGAAGGAATTAATCCATACTGCCAATTCTGAAGTTGTCAGTATAGGTATTTTTCTTCTATGTCCAAGATAATGTTAAGGTATAAGAGCCAAATACTCTATATAATATTTCGTAAATTTTTATATTCTTAATTTTCAAGACCACAGAGTTTATGCTTCGTGGTATTATTTTTCTTTCATTTCACTTATGCAAAATAAACGAACCATATCACATAAAACGTCACAAATTTAACACAATATAGAGACAAATAACACAAGATTATTAATAAAATATAAATCCACTAGATGACAGACTAAAATTCCGCCAAAAACTCCTCAAAAAATTTATTTCTACTTTAGTTTTGTTCCCAATTCTTGATTTGTGATATACTACGTGTAATAAAAGTAAAGTGAGTGTATTTTATATTAGGAATATATGAGATGCTACAAATATCAACATTTTTTTTAAATTCTATCGATATGTCTATTGTGTTTTTTTATTTGTTCCGGGTAATCTCCGAAACGGCTAGACCTATTTGAACGGGAATTTTACGGGCAAATAAGTAACTAATTGGCTGTTTTATTTTAAGCTAGCGGGTTCAGCAGACGTTGCCCGCCCTGATAATAAGACAAACTATACCTATACTTTGCCCAAGAATCATTTTATATATTGTTAAAAACGACATGAAGATGCGTTCTGTAGTTTTTGATCTTATCGCGAACATACATATATACAGACGTGGAATAGGACTTTGTTTTACACTATGTAGTGATAAACTGTTATCCGTGCATTCGTCGTTTGTGTGACGTGCGCTGTACTGGACTCCAAGAATAAATATATACATATGTATATGTATTTATGCCAAAAGGCAGCAAACAGGCTGACGGCCCACCTGATGGTAAGTGGTTACCATCGCCTATGAACAACTGCAACACTAAGGGCATCGCTGTTGTAATTGAAAGTCATATGTTTATATTTGATTTAAATTACAGCAAGGTATGATAATAACTTAAATATATCAATACTATGGACATATTATATTTATATAATAAAAGGTTTAACACATATTGTTCGATAATGTTTAGCTTAATATTTTTATTACTTTCTTATATAGTGTAAGTGAGCACTGAGGGTGATATATAACAGTTTAAAGTTCCAGTTATGTGGTTGATTATAAATCCCATTCCATTCGATTCACTATTAGTATTCACATATATAATGTACACGTTACCTGTTACAGTAGATGACGTGCGTGTGATACTTACAGTTATTTTTGAAAGAGTATTATTGTAATTTACACTAGATGTGTGATCACAATTTTAAACATCTAATATATTTAAAAAAACGCGTGCGAAGCCGCGGGTAACAGCTAGTTGTAAATATGTTCGTAGGAAGTAATATCGGAAACTACTGATCTGATTCTGAAAATTCTCTATTACAGGAAAATATATTTAACCCCTAATGACATAATAAATTATATTGTTATAGTGTAGTATAGTTGAGATTTGTTCAATTTAATCCCTTCCTCTCCTTTTCACAACCGAACCACGCGCACTGGTCTACGGAGCCACAGTTTTACGGTAAACCCTATCTGGGCACGAACTAAAAAGTTCACAACATCCTATCTTTGCCGTACCGTGAAGCTGTGGAACAATCTCCCGGCTAGTGTGTTCCCTCCTTCCTATAATATGGGGTCCTTCAAGCGTAACTTGAAGAGGCATTTAGGCAGACCGGCATGACAGCGGCGTCCGACGAAGGATGACGTATCTTTTGGCAGTCACCGTTGTTTTTGGATTGCACTGTGCTTACCATCAGGAATAGTGTAGTTACTTTGCCGAGCTACTATAAAAGAAAAAGAAAAAAAAAGTATATTATAACTAACTCGCAGAAAGCCGCAAGTGGTTACTAGAATAATATTTAAGTAAAAAAAAGTTTTAGAACCTTTGGTTTTTTTTTTACATTTTGTCTCACGGTAAAATTATTGGACTATAGTAAATAAATTAAAAAAAACTAACAGTTATACTGGTATAAATATCGAAGTTAGTATGATGGGAGTAGTAAATAACTTAAATGATATTAAATTCACCTTCAAAACAAGAATGCCGATGTTTCATTCATAGATTCCTCTTCGTAATATTAGAAATCGGGACTATTGTAATACGATCTGAAGGGTCACGTAGTCAAAGTGAATCGCATTTAGGTATTCAGAGCGTCACCGTATAATGCGAAATCGAATGAATTTTAATATACAATTGAGTGAAATACGAAAAATAGGTATTGTTTATATTGAAATAGCTATTGAGTATTATTACTTTCTTAGTTTATTGATCATTCATTCACTATTAATATTATAAATTGGAAGTTGGTGGAGATGGATGGATGTTTCCCACTCTTTCACGGAAAAACTACTGAACGGATTTTATTGAAGCAGTACAATAACGTAGAATATACACCAGTATAGTACATACTCTAGTACTTATAGTTATTATTTAAATTGGCAAAATACAACGATAGGAAAGCTTGAAAAAATCATACGGGTCGAGAATTAGTGTTTAGTTATAATAGAATTCCAAATAGTTTTCATGAAATTTTCACATGTTCAGTAATGAGTTTATACAATTGACAGCGTACGATTCTCGTATGATTAAATGTTAATACTCCCACACAACATATTGGTATACAATAGAAAGAAAGGCAAACAGAGAGACAGAGAGTGGTATGGACGTGATTTCACTTGACAATATTTATCAATCAACTTCTACTGCAAGCTTCGAGCTTCGTTCCAATATTAATTGCAAAAAGTAATAACAAATATTTGCGACCCTACCTACTTCAATGCATAATGAATATAAACGCTAATGTTTACTCATTATTTCTCATCTAATTCACTTTGCTCGTTTTCTAAGTAGAAAATGTATAAAGCACAGAGTCTTCATATAATGAAAATTAAATTTGATGGCGTTGGGAAAAAATTTGAAATAGAATAATTCCCTCTTTAATCTATGTAGCTGTTTTGTATTGATTTTATTTTGTTCAGTTTTGCAATTTATAAAGAAGTGATTGCACAAATTTCAACAAAAGTTATTTGTAGTTTAAAACCTATATTAAAATACATAATATCTCCCTTAGATAATTGTTAATGCATATTTATAGAAACACGTCAAATCATACTGAAAACCGGTAGATGATTAGAAATATAAAGAAATTTGCTACTAAAATACTTCAATGCAATTTCAATTTTGGGGTGTAAGGGGTGTCGAGTAACATCTTAAAACTTGATACACCAAAGCCAACTTCACCTGCACGTGGTGCACCCTGCTAATCAACGAACGAGGCAATGGCGATAGCGGGGTGGTAGGGTTTTACAGCCCGACTGGGTCGTAAACACCATGTATATGGCGAAAAAGCCCGTCATTGTGACTCGCTTCTGCGCGTCGCGTTTCGGGATCAGCCTGTGCATATCTAGTACCGGGTGACTTTCGTTATTATGGCCGGCATGACAGCGTCGACCGGCGATGGATAATCTGTCTCTCGGTGGTTGCCGATATTTTTGGATTGTACTATGCTTAACATAAAGCATAGTGCAGTCACTTTGTCGTGCTTCAATAAAAAAAAATGCGATATTTTTGTTTAATAATATTCAGTATATCTGAAAAAAATGTTAAACCCGGCGAGCGTAGAAGAGAGATAAAAAATATAGTCATTTTACAAGAATTTAACAGATAAAATTAAGAGGGAAATGAGAAGAATTTTCATTGAAATACTTGAGCGAATTTATATGTAATGAGAAAAATGTCGCACGCTCGGAAGCGTAATGAACATTCCCATGTGTGACCTTCACAAGGGTTGTCATACGTTTTACGCTTCGTAGAATTGTTTATCTATTTTTCTATATACCTACATAACTAGCTAACCCGTGCCCACTTCCTTGGGCGGTAA
>JACEII010000008.1:16815342-16848625 GCA_014332785.1 Antheraea mylitta | reverse complement strand
AGACACTGTGTGAAAGACGTATATACTAACTAGCTAACCCGTGCCCAATTCCTTGGGCGGTAAACATTTATAAAAAACTACCTTGTGTGACTAAAATATAATAGTTACATATGCTGTCGGTAATAATAGTTACATATATGTTGTCGGTAATATACTGTTTGAAATAGACACTGTGTAAAAGACGTATATACTAACTAGCTAACTCGTGCCCACTTCCTTGGGTGGTAAACATTTATAAAAAACTACATTTTGTGACTCAAATATAATAGTTACATATATGCTGTCGGTGAGTTTTTTGTAGGCATTATCAATCTCTACAACTTTTCTCTGGAACTCAATCATATATCTCTCGTTGTTAAGGCAGCGTTCGTAAGAAACGTTTTCGTTCGACCGTGTCTTCTCCGACTTATTTGCATATCCGATTTCCAAAAAAAAGTTTTTTTCATTTTTCGGACTAATATATAGCCTATGACACTCACAAATAACGTAGCTTTCTATTGGTTAAAGAATTTTTCAAAATCAGTTTAGTAATTCCCGATATAATTTCCTACAACCTCATCAACTCACAAACTTTATCTCTTTATAATATTAGTATATATAATTATACTGAAAAACTAGTTCTCTGTTATCTTACGCAATATCTCCTGAAGTTAAATAAGAACGCAATCTCCTCGTAAGATGGAGTTTTGCAAATCCTGTAGAGAACTGGCTCAATGAGCAGTTGCTAGAACTTACATACTTGGAGACAGATATTCAACTTGAGTGGGTTAACTAACCAGATTAAAAGAAACCTTACCACTATGTTATGATTTTTTCAGGATGTTTTCCTACACCGAATACTAAAAGTCAATATAGGGATTTGAATGTATTTGTCATATTAAAATGTATTTCCTTTTTAATGCGTTTACTACGCAATTATATTAATTTATTGAACAATTATATTTAATTTAATGAAATGACAGCCCTATACAAAAGAGGGAATGTAGGAGGATAAACAAAGTTGAAGGTATTGTTTTACTTCTTGCGGGTTATTATAGCTTAGTGTCAAATAAAATCACAATTATATATTTATTATTTTGATCAGATGATAATTTCGATACTAGACTACGCCTGTTTGTAAAGATTTTTTTAAATGTCTCTTTTGAGTTTTTAAAGTTAAACTTTTTTCCATCGCCTCATATTTTCTCATCGGAGTAGTAACGTGATAGGTGCTGGGCGGAGCAGCCAAGGCCAATATGGTAGCGCTCATTACTGAATTCAAATTATTATTTAAATTCATTGGTTGAAATAAATATTGTGCTCAGTTTTTGATATGCGTCTATCATATGAATCTAATACCTTTAAACGAGCAATTCTTGTATATTTTTATATTTGTATATATTCAGGATCTCGGAAACGGCGTCATCTATTTCCGTGAAACTTAGTATGTAGGTAGTTTCAGGGACGATAAATTGATCTAGCTAGATTTTATTCATGGGAAACTTTATTTAATTGAGATTTCAAGCAATGAAAATATATAGCTAGAATATAAAGGCAAATTACGTTGCCGCTGTCAAAACAAAAATAGCTCAGATAGAATCGGTGGCTTGAAAATCCGTGTAACCCGAGTAGCAAAATAAATAAATTTTTTTTTAATTTTTTTTTTTTTTTGTGAAAATGTGCTAATTTTGCGAGGCAAATCTAACAGTTTATTTTAATTTAGAAATGTTTTTTTAAAGAACCGAGCTAAGCACGGTTGTCCAGGTACTGTATGTATTATGCAATACGCAGATTGAAATTAACAGATAGTTGGATATCTTGTCTATTACTGATTAAAACCTAAACTAAATGTTACTCGAAGATATGCTTTATGATTTTCTTGTTGAAAACGTTTTTTGTTGAACGTAATACTCTAATAGTGTTGCGAGTGCAAACAAACAGACAGACGTTTCTAAAATTCATTATCACTTATTCGTGGACACTTGAAACAATTTTATTACAAAAATTTGAAAAGTACGCGTTACGCGTTAGATATATATACTTTTTATATGCATAGATTTTGATATTTGGTTCTAAGTAATGGGCTACGATAGAGGCGGATACACAACAATTAATCGTGGCAAAGTTGCGAGTCTTAAGATAAATGTGACTAGAACGGATAAAATAAGGAAGTATGAGCATAGTAACTAGTACATATGTATCGAAATGATGTATATCCTTCACAAAAGTGTAATCCTTACAAATAAAAATATGTAAATAGCTACGTAAATATTATGCCTGTATCACATTTACATTTACGTTACCTTCGAGTTATATTTGATTTGCATACGATATAATGTTTCGTTTCGATGTGTATAAAAATAAATCACACAGTTCAGAAGATTCAGTGAGGCATGTAAATAAATATTCTTAAGACTAGTTTCTGCCTGCAATTTTGCCCGCGTAGAATAGTTACATTAAGGTAAGGTTAAGTTTAACTCATGGCTTCGTTTACGTAGAAGGTGAAATTATTTTTAAATAATACGTACTTTAACCCCGATTGTGAAACATTAGTATTCTGCTCCTATTGGTCTTATATAGTCCTCCTCATCGATTTCGATGACGGCGACTCCAAAACGTTTCATTTCTTTCGAGCGTGGGTCCTAATGTGACTTGCAAAACCGAACTTGCTCTTGAAAACCCGATCACATACAGAGCAGTAGAGCTGGGCATTTTGATGGTTTCGGACTATCTTTTAGTGCTTGGCGTTTTTAGTCAATTGTTTGCAATCGGTCAGCCTCAAACCTTGCAACACTTTTAAAGATGGTAGAGCGCCAAGACAACCGATGTAAAGCGAGATCCTTCCAACACGTATAATCAACACTGCAAGCGTTCAAATGCCTTTTAATCACATCCTTATAACGCAAATGCTGACCACTGTGCTTCTGTTTACCCTTTGCCATCTCGGAGTAAAAGACTGCTTTCGGCAAGCGACAGTCATCCATGCGAAGTATGTGTCCACACCACCTCAGTTGATAGTGTATAAGTAGTGATTCGATGCCAAGGACTCCGGAACGACGCAGGATTGGTCTTAATGTGATAATATATAGAGTATAGTCTTCTTCGATAAATGAGGTATGTAACACTGAAATAATTTTTCAAATCGGTCCAGTAGTTACTAAGATTGACGACTTCAAGCAAACAAACTCTTCTGCTTTATAATATTAGTATAGATCATGAAAGAATTTTAAGAAATATACTTTACATGAAGTTAAATGCCGTTTTGTAGCATTGACGTAAGTTTGTTGTAGGAGATGATTGTTATGCTGTGCTATGTATATTATAATACATAGGAGATGAATATTATGAAAAAATTTTTAAATTATAATTGTCGAATTGTGATCTAATTGTGAGTAATTAGTATTGTAAGTAAGTAATTCTAATTGTAAATACATTCATAATTAGAGTCCATTACTGGTTTCCGTCAAACGACGCGATTTTTGTTGGCAGTAAAAGCGTAAAAAAAATTGTTCTCGGGACCACATTATATATTTTGATATCTATATAGTAATATATCAAGTGAATATTTAGACAGTAGCAATATTTATCGAAGACACTTTGCACACGATTCTCGTTCTAAATCGAATAAAAAAATGGGTCTTTAATGTTTAAAAAAGTGGATGCTTAATATTTGCCCTAATTATCTAGAAACATACAAAATTTATATTCAGTTTTCTTAAAGTTATCATCCATATTTTTGAAATTCTTAGAACAAACTTTACCCAAGGTTTTCTTTGTTGTTTATTAGTATTTGTTTTGATATTGTTGTTTTATGTGTTAAATGCGACCATGAAGTATCATACCCCAGAATACTGCAAGTGTCTAACCTTTCACCTGGTATAGATTACATATACTTAATTTCATTTATAAATCTATATTAACTAATTAAGTGTCTAAAATTTACATAGGTATTTAAAATTCGCCAATTTGACACGTTGAAAATAAAAGTATAAAATTATAAGCAAAGTGTATATAACATTTAAAGGTCCTTAAGAGCAATTTGAGAGACGTCTTCCGTTTTCCGGAACAATTACGTGCCGAACGTTTTGTCCTTAACATGCGACGTTAGACGGTGAAGGTTGAACCCATTAGAGCCTACTTCGCTTTATTTCCTTTTGCTCCGGTTTGGAAGCTGACAGCCAGTGAGAACCACCTTATACTTCGCGATCCTTTGACAGAGTTTATATTTATTGTAGACCCACAAGATTTGCCATTGAACAACATCTGAAGAACCTTGTCGAACATTAAAAGCTTTTGGGTAATCTGTATATCTTAAATAAAGCAAAATCTAGTATCATAATGTTTGTCCACAATTAACACCGAAATTACTCAACCGATCTTCATGTAAGTGAATGTATAATCTGATCTAACTTGAGAGAATGGATAATCTATATTTCGACTAATGGCCTCAAAATTATTTAATTACTAATTGAATGATTGTCTTTTTCTTGTTATGTGGCTCCACAGAAGCATTTGCCAGTGTCAAATGATTGTCAATGTTGATTATTGTTGTTAGTCTCGAACAGATGGCGCTTTAAGCTAGTTTATTCACAGAAGACTGTAGGATTAATTGTTACTTATTTTTCGTAGATGGCGTAAAGTTTTTATTTTTAATTTTTTTTTTAATAACTTACAGCTACGAATGGCCGGGACAGCTAGTGTAATTGAATGAAACTAGCAAATATCGCAAAGAATCAATCGAAACCAAAATAAGTACCCTGGAGGCAACAAAAATCAGTATTAATGGTCATAGTCTTAAATTACGCAATTGGCCGTCAGTGGGAGTTTTTTAAAAGAAAGGCATTTTTTTATTCTTAATAAAACTTATAATATAATTGATTATTATAAAATTTAACTTAAACTAAGATGTGAACCTCCCAGCTCAAGCGATAGAGCGAGATTGTTGTTTTGTCACCGCTTCATTGTCCCGCGAAGTGTACATTCCACACGGTCAGCACTTATGATGGGAACTTGCACTGTAATCCGAGTATGCGTTGTCGGGTTCTAGGTATTATAGTACATTAGGTAGGTAGTACAGTAGGTAATACTTATACTAATATTTTCATGAGTACTTGAAATTGTATTTTCATTAAAATATATATGTATATATTTTAGAGTTCTCAATTGTAATTTCTTCTTGTGATGCACTGAATCCTAATTTTATGTATTCTAATTACACCATCAATTATATAAATGCTTGATTGTTAACAACTGTTAGTGTGGTTATCGATATTTTTGACTGACGGAATGTCGATCTTATGAGTTCGAAGTCTGATATTTATTATAATTTTTAACCGGAGTTCCCGTATATTGACTAATTTAAAATGGAAACAGTATCAGCCGTCGGTGAAGGACAACATCGAGAGAGAACTAGATCCTAAGAAATGTTCTTGTAGTTTCTTGGAGTTTGAAATCGCCAGTACATCATGTTTTGACTATGGCCATACCTTTCTTCCTGAAGAGGTCTATAGTCTCTCTTGCAGTGAGTCTCTTAAGGGTTGATGTGATAATCAATTCAATCAATTTAACATGAAAACATACTATTGGGTAGATTCTTACGTGTGATTGTAAAATTATATGAAGTGGACAAGGAGATGATGGTACCGTTGTACCTTTTGTTAAGCTCATTGCATTTCAAAAAGAACGGTGACCACTAATATATATATAAATCTATCGACAGTCATGGATGTCATACTGGTCTGCAAGCTTCTCGGTCTAACTGACACTGGCTGAGCCTGAAACCAGATAAATGATGAGACTCACTGTGATCAGTTTATCACAACGAGCGCAGTGGTAGCGAGTCAGATACCAGGTAAACATACTATCATCATTTGAAGTGAAAACTTCTGTGATCCTTTGTAATTTAAAAGTAATTGAAACGAAAAAGCGATATTAAAAAGAGAAAGACATATACGCCTGTAGGATTTAACGTGCGAGAGAATGAGATAGAGTACATTGCACAGTGTTTCTTATATTCGTATATTGCGTTATTTAATAATTGCTTTGGTTTCGCATGTTTGTACATGTGTGCGTGTATGATTGCGTATTATGAAGCCTTGGGAAATGGCATCATAGCCAGCGTAGTATGTCGATTATTTTCTAGATATGTCTTGGACGATACTGGAGTTAAGCGTGCCGCTGTGGCAGGTGACTCACTTGGTGTATAGTGGTCGCGATACAATCGAACAAATAAGTCATATTCTATCAAGGACAATACTTATATTTTTTCAGTAAATGTGATAACTTTTGTAATAACTATTTAACTTTCCTATGAAATAGAAATAAACCAAGCCGTATGTCCAATTATTTCTCAGAAACGATCAAACGAAGATAAATAAGGGTAATAGGGTCGAGTCTCGAGGCCGTATGTTGTTCTATTAAGTCCTTTTCAAATATTCAAAACAAACAGAGACCTTTCAAATGTGTCGTCGTCTGTGTTTAATGTATATAATGAGACGTTTTTCTATCATCAATTATTCATAAAATACCATGTACGAAGGTCATTGTGGAGGTAAGAGTGCGGTTGTCGGCTGTGTCATTTGTTTTTTAATTAATACTCGCGGCTTCTTTCGTTTTAATGTAGGTTGGACCTTTGGACCAGTACTTTCTTTATAAATAAAAAGTATATGTCATTTTGTATATCCCTAACAATTTGTGTTCAAACTGTTATTAATAATTTGTGGTTGAAGTGTTAAATATTAAAAGTGTAACTAACAAATAGAAATAAATAAAGGTAAAAATATATTACGAGACGCTTACGTCTAATTCTAATGGTATTAACATTCAATTGAAGTATAGCACTTTATCTATATATATAATAAGAATCTAAATTTAATATATCTATAGTTTTTAGATTTTTGTATAATATATAGTTACAGAGGTCAAGAGATAAGTATTAAAAACATTTCAATCATTTTTACAAATGTATGTCTGTCTGTCTGTCTGTTTGTTTGAATACGCATCTTTGCTAAAATGAGAATATTTCTTTAATAAAATCATAAATCATATATTTAAGTATCATTTAGTTTTTGTTTCATTAAAATCGGTTTGGTCTCTCACCAGTTAATTTAATTTGAATGACGAGTAGACAAGTAAATGAATTTAACAGATTCAGACGACTTAATTAATTACTATATTTTTACATAAAGTTCCACGTGAACGAAGTTGGGGGCACAGCTAGTTTTCTATAATATTAAGCCATATACCATTAGAACAATTTATTACAAACAAATATCAAATTCATCGACATATATTCTATTACAGATAGTGAATGAAAACTCACTGTAATTAATGCCCGAGGCTAATGTAAAATTCATAAACGTGCAATCCATTTAAAATTCTGTACGAAAAATTACATCGAATTGGTAAGGTCATTATGTAAACAAGGGTTCAACCGTGGTTCAACGCTGTTTCTAGTTGATTGCTCGCTGACAAATGGTTTTGTTTTTAACAGCAATAATTCTTTCTGAAGTGAATCAATAAATTAAATCCATTTGTAACTTAGACTTTTCTGACATCACCTTTCTCGGGATAAGATTTCTTACTAATTCTTCTTCCTCTCTCAACAACCTATAAATCTAGTTCATTCTTTACTACCTTTTTTTAATATGAATTTGATCATCCCTAGAGAATAATATATCTGGATGAAAACAAATTCATTTTCATATTTTATAATATTAATAAACGTTGTTTGTTACAAATAAGAATTGATTGATTGAATTCGTATAATATTAACTATTCAAAAACAAACACAAATTTTATGTTGTTACGTCATTAAGATTTTCCAACTGAGCTAATTAAATGCCAAAATTAAGGTAATATTCATGATAGTTATCTTTTCCATGAGTCTGAAAAGCTGATAATGTGAAGTGAACAAAGTCATATGTTTCTTTTCATCATAATCATTAGGTCTATTTTAGTGAAAATATAAAAAAAAAAAATTGAAACTGAATACTTTTCTGGGCAATGGGGAAATTGAAAAGAACGGCATTGAATTAATATTGCATTGGTAATAACTAGAAGGAAACTAACTGTGCAAGGTAAGTACAGAGAAGGCCCTAAAAGTGCTCACTGTGTACTATTAAAGGGGCATATACTTCAAAAAATAAGCGATACAGTTACACATAATTTTAAAGTAATATGACACTGTTAATGAAGGAAAACTAGGACGCATTCCAAGAACTACGAGGAATACACAGGATTCATACGACTTCATACTAATTTCAACAACTTTTTTGCAATCAATGGCATCTAAATTTCATTAGATAACTATTTAAATAGAAAACTAGCTTTTGCCAACGTCTTTACTCGCATTATTGTAGCTTTGACTTATCCCTGGGAAATTGTACCATTATTTTGAAGAAAGCGTAAAAAATAAACGATCTCACATTCACATATATAATATTATAGTTAGAATAATCAACAATATTTTGGCTGTAGCAGTAAAGGGAGGTGGGGATTTGTCGCTTCTAAGTGTGGTTTCGGTCATGCTCGGCAGCGAACAAGTGTAGGAAGCGATGGCTTCTGTCTTCGAGGAGGTCATCCTGCAGAAGGAGGCGACGGAGAGGGTCCGCGAGGTAGACCCTCTAAATGGCCCTCTCTGCCAACGGAGGACAGGCGAGAGGAGGCGGCGATATGCTCAACTCCTCTCGTCATCGTAACCGGACCGGAGAGGATGGGACGTGGAGTCCATTTCCTAATTGCCCAGGTCCGGCTGACGAGGGGAGGCAGCTGGTGTGTACCCAGTCTGTCTCTTTATTATATAGGACCGTTGGAGCGGCCATACAAAGTAAAGTAGTAAGTACAATCCCTTACCGCCACAATAAAATGGTCTGTCGATACACCGTGGCGTTTTAGTCCGTGCGAGTCGGACATAACCCACTCTCTCCTGCGGGAGGGTGGGTATCCATAAGGGATTTCTCCAAGTTAATAAAAAAAGGTAATTAACAGATTATTTTACATTTTATACCAGATAGGTATAATTTTGTTTAAACTTTATAAAGGACGCCGCCTGTTGTAGTTAATTGCTCAATTTTATAAACCATTATTATGACGAAGAATGTAATATCAGAACGAGAAATGCGTATGAAAATTAACATTTAAGCATACTGTACTGTTAACAGTGGAAAGTTAAATACAATGCTTTCTGTACTATGTATTGAGTCTTGTTGAAACAGTTCACCTAATTATTTATTTACAACTAGCTGGAGCTCGTGACTTTATTGTAACTGGTGTGGTTTTATTGATCTATGGGAACTAAAGTCTGTAGTTTCTATTTTTGTTAGGATACACGTTTATTTTTATAAGTAGAATGAATATGAATGTTACATATCAAATTATTCGTATTTCAAATATGTTTAGATAAAAACTATATTTCAACGTGTTTTGTGCTTGTTCATGAAAACAATTCTTGTAACATTAGCTTTTGGTTGTGGATTCTGGATGAGAGATACTGTATTTTTATTTCCGTAAGCCAGGTAACGGGTGTGCGAAATTCCATAATGATCGGTCGAGCATTGAAGACGTAATAGATTTTAACGTACAATTTCTTTATATTTTCTTAGATCTTTGTTACTCTATTTCTGTAATATCATATTGTCTGTGTGTTTGCTACAATAAATATATTCCCTTTCTTTCTAGTAAACGAACTAACAATGAAGTCCATATTTATATTTATAGTATTGGTAATGAGTAATTTTTTTCGGAAATAATAAATTTATCAAAGTGTCACCTATTCTGGATTAAATATATAAGCTGAGTATGATTTATGTAAAAAATTAATGAATTTTTTTGCAAACATGAATAAAGACATAAATTTTAAAAATAACTATATATAATTCCATATATTTGTTATATAAAAAAATCTAAAATATATTCGATTACAGTACCTAGGATATCGTTACAAAAGGGATGTCCGGGTAATAAATGTAGGTACTTATTTATTCCGTGCAAATTTTATATTTACATTTTTCAAATAACTATTATTTCAAGTATTAGTGTTAACTAAGATCTATGTAAATCCTATTTTAGATTAGAGTTGGATTACAGCGTTGATAAAAGCGTTTCTGGCTATTGTTTTCACGAATACAGAAGAAATTCTCGTTTGATAAGTATTTTAGAAACATACTTTAGCAAACAAAAATAGATTTTTTTTTTAATTGAAGCACGACAAAGTGACTGCACTATGCCTGATGGTAAGCATAGTACAATCCAAGAACAGTGGACCACCGAGAGACAGATCATCCATCGTCGGTCGCCACTGTCATGCTGGCCGTAATGACGAAAGTCACCCGGTACTGGATATGCATAGGCTGATCCCGAAACGCGACGCGCAAAAGCGAGTCACTATGACAGGCTTTTTCGCCATATACATGGTGGTTGCGACCCAGTCGGGCTGTATAACCCTACCACCCCGCTATCGCCATTGCCTCGTTCGTTGATCAGCAGGGTGCACCACGTGCAGGTGAGGTTGGCTTGGGTGTCTCAAGTCTTAAGATGTTACTCAACACCCCTTACACCCCAACACCCCTTCCACCCCACACCCCTTACACCCCAACACCCCTTACACCCCTAATAATAATAACATAAATAGGCAAATATAAGACAAATCTTCGCTCTTTGTTTCTCAATCGGTATTCTTTATTGAAGTGCGAACTTCTTCAGTTTTCGATTTTTGGTAGGAGAAAAACTTATGAGTTCGCATCACCGATAATCTCGACATGCTAGTGAAGCATCAACGATATGCTCGTGATGTATTTAGCTTATGTCAGTCTAGTGACGCGTAGTATAGCGGCCTGTGTAAATTTAATATTGATATTTTGTATTGAGCTAAGTGTTCATAAACTTTATATAATGTATGTATGTAACTATTACTCGGTGTACCAATAGATGTAAGAACCAGATTGATGTTAAAATTTTAAAAAATATAAATGATGAAATTGAAATGATTCAGACTAAAACTGATTTCAAAATTCAAAAAGAACACAGCTATCTCATTGTTTTAAGTTTTCACTTCTGTCGGCAGTCCTTATGACTTTCTCAACTTTTTTTTGATTAGTAGATGTTGATGAGTTTCAGAGATATCACAAATAATTTGGATTTTTTTCTTTAATTACCTATTCCTTATAATTTACCGTTTCATCTACAATAGTTGCAGATTACAACTAATTTACTGGTAGACTATAACGAAATCTTTAAAAGGGAATATAAAATGTTTCGATTTTTTTCTCCATATGCTCTGGATATAGAGTGTTATGGAAAGCTATTCAATATAATTCCATCCACACGTTTTCATAACCGACCAACGCGTGCTAGGCGTCGGAGGTACAGTCTTACGGGAAATCCTATCTAGAAACTGAAAAGTTCACATCTTACCTTTGCCGTACCGTGAAACTGTGGAACAATCTCCAGGCTAATATGTCCTCTCCTTCCTATAACATGGGGTTCTTCAAGCGTAACAGGAAGAAACATTTACGTAGACCAGTAAGACAGCGGTGACCAGTTAGGGATGGTGAGTATCTTAGCAGTCGCAATTGTTTTTGGACTGCACTGTGCCTGATAGTAAGCATTGTGTCACTTTGCTACAATAAAAAAAAAGAATGCCAACTTATATATAAGAAGTTGTTGATTTATACTTTGTTGATATTTACAGAGTGTCAAACGAACCATGAGTGTGTTTATTGCAGTAGTTCGGATAGATATTGGCTGAATGATACATGGTTGAACCACGCAATTTAGTATTTATACTGTTGAAACTTCGTCCGGCCAAAGTTTTCCATCGTTTATTTATTTTATTCGATTTGATAACATTATTAGTCAGTATGTTTATTTATTATGTGTTTGTTTGAGAGTATACATCTGTAACGTATAATGTTTTGTAATATATACGTATATATATACGTATATGTTAAAAAGATAAACTAGGTGGAGTCTCAAAGCAAATCGAAAATACTTTATTCAGTTTAGGTCCTAATAAGGCACTTATGAACGTCAAAACTAACATTGCTTCGAAAATAATCGAGAAATACCAGCAATAAACTCGATGGGGTACATCTTTTTAACATATATATTTCAAATATATCATATAATTGTTTTTAGTGATTGCCCAGAGAGAATTAAATACCAGACATCACCATCGATTACATATTGATTCACTCTATAATAGCCTTTTGACACCAAAACCCACTTGACGTCACGCTTAAACTCACAATCCGGCAAATCGGCAATATGTTTTGGGACTTTATTGTAAAACCTAACATTATTATCTAAAAACTATTACTGATTTTGCTAAGTCTGAAACATGGGACGACCAGTTTGTTACAGTTTCTTGTCGGTTCTTTTCGATGACTGTTTGTCCAATACGGTGATAGTTTTGTCTTTCATAAGTGATTAGGATTAGGACCTAAATTGAATAAAGTATTTTGTTAATTATTTAAGAATTGTTGATTTGCTCTTCTCAGTAGCTGCATGATTCTATGGGCTACTCCAAATAAGTACAGCGTGAACGTTCGTCCATACATTACATGTAATTGTGCACGAAGCAGATCGGTTCGTTAGACCGATACGCAAATGCAGGAAGTTTAATTTCTTTATATTTATTGGAAAACTTTAACAAGTCAATCATTTTTAGGACAGTTCCCACACTATAATCTCTGGTCATTATGTTAACTATCCCTCAATTCATAATAATAAGTGCTCATTGTCTCTAATTTGAAATATAAAGTGACATGAAAATGGCATACTATAACTAACTAACTATAACGTATATCACAAGAGCAAAGCGGCAGTAGAAACGTTTAAATAGCCTTTAAGTTTTAGATTCCTTGTCAGCCATAACGTAAATTAAAATATGTCTTGTTCCTATTTTCTTCTAGGAAGATTTTGCTAGTACGTACAGAAAGTATGTTATGATTACTTTAACATTATTGTTATGGCATTGTGTGAACATCAATAAAAGTTACTGGATATTTTTAATTTAGTTTTTATTGTAAGACTCTCGGTCCTTATTTAAAAAAAATGACGACAGCTCTATTCAATATATAATTATTTAAAATCTTAAGAAAATACAATTTATTTAAGTCATTTAAGGGTCATATTTGTAAATAGTAATTACTTAACCATATCTCCTGAAGCTTGTTTTTCGTTTTACATAGAAACTTTACCGTTTTGTAGAGACAGGTATATTATTTTAAGAGAGTTCTTTTAATAAACTGTGGTTGGTATTCTCTCTAATTACTTCTTTTATCCAGACGAGTTCAGTGCTCGTTAGTTGCATGTACTGGGAATGAAAAAACTTGAGATGAATTTCTTCTAGTAGCTTAAAATGTTTTATACTTTGTTTAGCTCATCTCTTAAAGTTGGTCGGTGAGTTATATTTTTGTAGGTAATATCTATCTATCTATCTAATCTATCTAATACCTTTAAACGAGTAATTCTTGTATATTTTTATAATGTTATATATTCTGGATCTCGGAAACAGCGTCAGCTATTTCCGTGAAACTTAGTATGTAGGTAGTTTCGAGGAGGATAAATTGATCAAGCTATATTTCATTCATAGAAATTTTTTGTTCCTGAATTTTCAAGCTATGAAAAAAGTTAGCTATAATACAAAGGTAAATTTAATTAGCGCTGTTAAAACAAAAATATCTCAGATGGAAATTGTCTGCTTCGAAAATCCGTCTAACCCCAGTTCGGATCCGAGTGACAGCAAAAGATTTTTTTTTTTTCATAAAAAATGATATTTTTGTGAGGCAAAGCTAACAGTTTATTTTGATTTAAAATGTTTATTAAAGAACCGATCTAGGCCGGTCGTCCAGGTACTTTGCAGTTATGTACATAATACTGCAATGTAAATAACTACTGCTCTATTTACTACTGTTTTCGAATTATTCAGAGTTTTATTGAAATAACAACTTCATTAGACGAGTTGAGCGGTATTTTTTGGCAAGAGATAAATTTGTAACTTCGCGTCATGACATGCTAGCAAGCATGATCGACAGTATTACGCTTGCGCGGCTTGCATTACTCTAGCTACGCTAGTATAAAAATTTGTTAAAAATTGATATCTTGTAGATCGCCCGACTAGACACTTTTTCTAGAAAGCTAACCAAAACGCAGACGCGGACGCTTACTCGCTTATCCGAGCAAAGTAAGCGAGACGCGCCATCGAAAACCGCAAGGAGATCATAGTGAGTCTCCGCTGATAGACACGCCCTTATGATAGAGGGCGGCGAACAATTTTCACCGCAAAAAGGGTAACCCTGGTTCGGTATCCCCGCTCGCCGTACAGCTAGCGAGAAGAAATCAGCAGTGATATCTTATAGCACATTATGTGTTTGATGAACTAATATACTGTACAAAAAAGTATGTAATTATAAACTATGAATATCAAATAATTCACATTATAATTTATATAAAAAAATGAAAAGAGAACACAACTTAAATTCCTTGTTTTGAATTTTCACCTCTGTCAGCAGTCTTTCTATCTGCCTCGACTTTTTTATGTTGTTAAGATGCAAATAATGCATATAATCCACCTAATGTTAAGTCGTCACACATATTATCGAATTGTAATGTAACACCACTCCATAAATAATTATAACACCTAAACTATCGTAGACAATATACATGTAATCAGTAGTAAAATTAATTATTATTTTACGCACATATTTCAGAGATACACAATTAGATTCCATGCAAACTATAATTTAAATAGCTCGTAAATATTCCGGCGACGGAACGAAAGGTAGAAAATTTATACTAAAGGCCTTTTCGTAGCTTCAACATGGCGATACCGTGGAAATTTCCTAATGAAATTCCGAATAGATCCATAATAGGAACCCGTGGCATTGGGTTGCGATGGAAAATTCATTTAATACACGAATATGTTGTAACAAACTATCTTCCGAAGTTTTGGTACTCGCTTTATGTGGCAAACATATTTTGGTTTGACTTCCTTATCAAATCTATTTCTCTATAATGACTTGGAATGTTGACATTTACTACGAAGAAATATTTACTTAGCATACGCCTGCATATATTACATAAAATAAATATTGAATACTACCTTTACGTCCTCGACTTTTTAGCGTAGATTATACACTAATATAATACTTTCTTTTAGTTTTATTTCACGATCTAGATTACTACTATTATTGTCTAGTAAGATAATTTCAATATTCCAACAAGATGGCGGCCCACTTGTTAGGATTTTCCAGGGAATTTTTGTGGCAAGTCAGAATTCGTGCTCTATAGTATTATTTTTTATCTATTAAACTTGTGCACAGTAACCGAACTATATAATATAAAATACGAACAATATTACGAGCTATAAAGTCAAATAACACAAGATTAGAAAAAAAATTTAAAAGCCACTACATGACAGACCAAGATTCTGCCAAAAACTCCAACCAACATAATAATAGTCACAAGTTACAAAGTTACAAGTTACAAGTCACAAATTACATAAGTCGTTTGCTATCTTTGCGGCATTTTGGATTTAATTACTAACGCCATCTATTATGGTATTTTTGTACTTCAACATTTTGCCCCTTGAAAACATTCATGAAGGCTTGTGGCGGGATTCTAATTTGTCATGTAGTAGTGATTTTTATATTTTATTCATAATTTTGTGTTATTTGATTCTACATTTTTTAAATTTGGTGGTGTTTTACATAATATAGTTAGTTTATTGTGCATAAGTGAAGTGAATAGAAAATACTACCATGGAGCATGAAATTCTGAGATGCCACAAAACTCCCTGGAACGTTC
Organism: Antheraea mylitta; assembly: GCA_014332785.1. NCBI lineage: Eukaryota > Metazoa > Arthropoda > Insecta > Lepidoptera > Saturniidae > Antheraea > Antheraea mylitta. Next base: position 16,832,839 of record JACEII010000008.1, on the reverse strand, counting down.
TAACAAGGGAGCCTCCATCTTGTTAGAAAATTGAAATATTCACACAACGCTTGTAATATTATTGACTATGCAACAATGTCAGTAATAATCTGGAAGATTGGTTGCCAAAAATAAAGTAAAAACACAAAAACATTCATAAATCACCTCACCGCAAATTAAAAGAAGCCATTTTCGATTCATTATTAATTATGTTTAAAAATATCACCTATAAAGTTTAAAAGCAACTAATTTTGATTGATTTCTGTACGATATAAAAGTCGTTTTTGCCACAGCAACTATTATTGACGGTTTATTTGTCGGGAGAATTGTGTGCAATTTATTTCCAACAAAATGTAAATATTAATGTTTATTCATTTTATTACTTGCATCGCCATAGTACGTTCACTATGCTAGACTCTTTATATTTGGTGATTACTTTAAAGCATGTCTTTGTTATTATTTAAAAATATACGTCCTATAGAAGTAAAAAACTCACCTTATAATATATTTACGCCTTAGGTTCGCTTCGCTTCAATTACACAGTAAGAACAGGCTCATATATTATAAAACAATAAAAATGTAAACCTGTTAGAATACCGTTGCTGGTCCAAAGTCGCGTCTCGTAGGATATTTTTCAACAACGCTTGCGGTACGATTTGAATGGTAGAAATCGTCACGTAAGGGAAAAGCATTATGCACTTATATCTCTCTCTCTTCGTCCGTGTTTAGGTCTAAATTAATACAGAACGAGTGAACGTTTCATTAAAATTTATTTGTTAATTGTTTTTTTATTTAACATTTTTATTTACTTTATAATTCAGTATTTTGTATCAAATTTTGAATAAATAAATAAATATATTTTTTTAAATATTTAAACATTCTTCTTAGTTTTGATTCTATACTTTATCTTTGGACTGAAAACATGATAGAAAATACTAATACATTAAAAAAACAGAAAAAGAACCGTATGCAGAGAATATAACGCTTTTTTTTAAAGAAAATATACAAATAACTCAACTTCAAAAGATTTTTCATAAAAGCACGAACTTACCACGCACATACGATATAATTACATAATACTAAACACCAACCATGAGATAATGGAGATAAGTATAAAATTTGGAATAAAAAGGCATTGTAGGTTCTTCAACCGCGGTTATAGTGAATTTTATTCTCTTACAAATTATTACTGATAAATATAGCTATAGTATATTATGAAATTCTGGAATCTATCGTATATGTTACGTAAAATCTCGCAGTTAAGAGGTTCCCCAATTAGCGGAGTTGTTCTAGTGTTCTCTAATGACGGTGGTGACTCGCTTCAGGGCGCTTATCTTTTGTCATTCCGCTGACAGCTCGTACGTTGTCTCTGCTTGTCATGCCTTGAAGCTGGTGAAGTGGCATAGCAATAAAAGGCTCTTAGAAATGAACGCTTGCAATATAATTGTGTGATCAAAAGACTACCACCTAAATAAATGAAGATGTAAAAAAAATGACTCACATTATTAAATATATTTTAATAAAAGAACAAAAAATATTGGTTGAAAAATTTAAAAAGAATGTCAATTTTTGTTATAAAAGTTTAAAAACATAAAAAAGAGATTTGGCGGGATCTTGATCTGGCATATAGTATATTTTATTTGACTCTATATTTTGTCATATTGGTGGTATTTTACGTAATATAGTTCGGTTATTGTGTACAAGTGAATATGTGAAATAACACTACGGAGCATGAATTTCTAGATGCCACAAAAACTCCCTGTAAAGTTCTTAGAAGGAGTTTACCATCTTGTTTTTACATTAACATTATTAGAGGCTTATAACTAGACAACGGCAGCGTTAATTTAGAAAATTGGTTGCTACAAATAAAATAAAATAATAATTTATAGCGCTTTTTACATGATTGATTTTACCTACACAGTTATGTAGGGCATGTAAGAAACAATTTTTAAATTAACAACAGAAATCAATGTGAAGTATTTTTTTTTTTAATTCCTGACTCCGTTTGCAAACGTATCCAATGATTATAAATGATTTCTATTTTATTGTCTATTCATCTTAAAATAGCGTATGTTATACACTAATAAAACTTAATACAAATATAGTGCATATCGTGTTATAGCGTTTCTTTTTTTTAAATTTTGTTATTGTTATTGAGTTGTTATGTTCTTCAAACATAATATATGGACAAGATTAAGCAAGTTTAGGTATGTTTAGATTGCAGGGGTAGTTTAAAAATCGTTTCCAACGTCAGCGAAATCTCTTCAGGCACAATGATATATCATAAAAAATATAAGTGTTCATAACTTTTTGTCTGCTTTTATGGCTGGACTACATAATACGTAATTATATCAAGTTTACATATAAAAAATGCTAAAACTCTACCTACATTCGACCAAATATTTCACAATAATTTTTGCGACAGTTATTTGTAATTCTCTCTGCCATTAACAACGTTGAATGCGAATGCACGAAGCGAAAAAATTTTAAACAATATTTTTTCGTACTCTGCTAACGTATTAAAATTTTAATGAAGCAAACTAATCAATTGTGTTGTTAATTGAATACTGTTGAGCACTAATGAGCACTACACCTTATTTATTCCTCGACTTAAACTTACAAAAGATAAATAACATAATTTTATGAAGTTAAGTTAGTCTCGGGTATAAGTCTCTTTCAAATGTTTCCATTCCTCTCTTCTGTGTTAACTCTATCCAGTCTTGGTCCACTGCTTTATTTATATTTATTGTCAGTCCAGCTTTCTCATAATCTATCTCTTTACCTTTTTTTTTTCTATGGGCCTTTCGATTACCTTTCCTTGAACATATACATAATGTCAATCAACACCCACTTTTCAACACCGGATTTTTACCCACGTCTATGCGGTTGCGGACCCACAGCTTCTGTAGAATGTAGATATATATGTAAAAAATTAAAGCACATCTCACTATATGTTTTACGCCCGTGGTGTACGCGGTTGTTTGTGGCTCCTGTTGTAGGGAATTAGAAGGATCGCGTGGGCCGCGGTCACACGCAGCCTCGGCGGGTTACGCCCGCACCTTTTGTGTTCGATTGGCGGGTCTTTCTTCTTTAATTTACTAACGACCTGTCTGCAACCTCCTGCCTTGCAATTATCTCCAGCCTAGTTTACGAACGATGATATCAACGGCTAGGGTTGCGTAACCGGCCAAATAACCAGTCTCGTGTGTTTAGAAATAAAATCGCAGTTCCATGAACAGGGCGGGCACGGGACAAAATTGCTCCGTCAGTTCTTAGCCTAAAACATATTATGTAATTATATTTTATCGATTTTTCTTATGACAACATTTTATAACTTCGTGGTTATTACCATTTTCTATAATTATGATTTTAGTAATATAACACTATTAAAATAAAATGGCTTCCCAGGCCGTTTCATGAAAAGTCTCGTAGTACTGTATACTACTCCAGGCCGTTTTCGGCCGCAGCGGCTGTTTCAACTCCGACGCTCGTGTGCTTTCATGTGGCTAATAAAGCCGATTTTCTTACAAAAGGTGCGTGCACATTGTACACAAGTGAGAACACCATTCTCGTAGGTATAACTGATTGCCGCTGGTGGTCGGGCTTTCAATTCATCACGTCTACTGTCGAGTGCAGCACGTCGTTGTTCTTCATACGTCTGGACTTTAGTTGCTACATGAGCCCTCCATTCTTGACGTTTAGCTTTTTTTATATCGTATAGGAGGCAAACGAACATGCAGGTCACCTGTTGTTAAGCGATCACCGCCGTCCATAGATACTAGCAACCCCAGAGAAGTCGCAAGTGCGTTGCCAGCCGGTGTTTGGAAGAATGGCGAGAAAGTGAGAGGGGAAAAGAGAGGAGAGGGGAAGGGAGGGGAGACGGGTCTCCGGCGTTCTCACTGACCGAAGGAAATGCAACAATGCAAGCACTGTTACTTCACGTTGGTTTTCTTTGAGAGGGTGATGCTACCCCGGATAAGCCGACCCATTCATACTGTAACCAATAATAGTTTCAGCGTGGCTCTACCACCTACAAGCTGCTATATTCTCCCACTGTGAAGGGTCTATATTACACTTTTAAAACATAATACTAATAATTCAATAAATAACCTTATTGCTATTTAGTAATTTATAAAACATGAAAATGAACACTGTGGATTTTTCTTAGAAACAGGTTTCTTAAGAAGGGTATACTATTGTGCATTTTTCTGTAGGCGATTTCAAGACATACAGTTCTGTAGTGCATCATTTGGATATGTTCCGTACCCTGGGTCAGGTTGATAATACATTGACATTTCTCAACTCGAAATCAATATAATATGCACTATTATACGCATAAATCTTGCGGAAAGAAATCTGAGAATGGTAATAAAAACTTTGCCTAATTCCGTTGCTGACTTCAGATAAACTAAAACCCATATACACACAGAACATATTGCGACTTCGTTTATACTGTTATATTTATTGATCGTAGAAACCCTACATTTAGATTAGTTAGCTTTGTATAAAAATCTAGTAGTCTTATAAGAGTTATATTGCTGTATTTTCTAATGTTTATTAATGACTCATTTAAATGTATATAATAACTCACAAAACAATATTTTTATGTCAAAAAATGTATCAAAAAATTGTACAAACCGACAGTATAATTAATTTCTGTCCAAATCTAAACAAGATAATACAAAACTGAGAAGGTAATTAGGACTAAAACGTGAAAAGGAAAAATTGGATTAAACTTTTTCGGGATCATTAGAGCCACTCGTTTGTTACGTAATCTGATGTTAAATGACTGTAACGAGTTTGAAATCTTGTTTGAAATTATTAAATATGTTTCCGACGGTCCGTTACAGCTTTAAACTTTAAACTTCAACATTGGTTATTATAATTATTTCTACATACATTTTTTTAGTAAACGCTATGAGCTATTTCTGTTTACGAAGTAATATTAGTGACATTTTCAGACTTCATCCAAATACGTATGTTCTCTATGAGTGCTCTGAAGAGCGGACTGCTGCTGAGTTTCGTTACTGAACGACTTGTCAAGAATTGAAATTACATCAGTGTCATCTCGAGGGTTAGACAGTACTATGCGATTCTCACGTGCGACTTCTCCTAGTATGTCAGTTCTGTGGAAGAAACTCCCATCGGCAGCGTCTCCAGACCATTACAATTTGCAGTCTTTCAAGAAACGAGCCTGGTGACCTGCATGTTCGGTTGCCACCAATGGTATTTCAAAAAATCAGATATTTTGACTGCAGTATCACTGTCAATTCTAAAATTTCAAAAGCCCTCTTTTTTTGGTACGCATATTAAAAATCGTAGTAAATTGTCATTTTCGACTATATCATTATTTGACACAGTTTAATTTTCAACGTTGTTACTATTATCATAAATCATTAATTACTTCTAAATTATCTTCACTCTTAGAAATACATACGTTAAGTATAAAAAACTGACGATAGCTTATAAATATACAAGTATTTGAAGATGATGCAATATTTGTCTTACTACCATTGCACGCGTCTTTGGACGCATTTATAATAAATAGTCGAATTATAACAGAGTGGACATTGTGTAGATATTTTTAATATCCAAATAAAGCGAAATAGCCAAATAGCAAAATGAAGAGCACAAAATCATCTCCTTAAAAAACATCTCAATATGTCATTTCTCATAGTGTTCGAACACACGGTGCGGTGTTTTTTAATTTTATTCTTGGCCTCCATCTTGTAGTAGATTATTACTAACATTTTCGGATAGGATATTACAATTTTCTTGCGGTATTTTTTTTATATCATAGTAGGCAAACGAACAGGTGGGTTACCTGATGTTAAGTGATCACTGCCGTCCATAGACACTAGCAATTCCAGGGGAGTGCGGTGCCAACCTGTGTTTGGAGGAAAGGGGAGAGGTACAGGATTTTATTGGGAGAAGGAAGGGGAGAGAAGGGGAAGTGGGTCTCTAGCGCTCTCACTGACCGAACAAAACGCAACACTGCAAGCACTGTTACTTCACGTCGGTTTTCTGTGAGGTGGTACTACCCCGGACGAGCCGACCCATTCATGCAGAAATTTTTTATAGCTTCAGCGTGGCTCTACCTTACTACCTTGCGGTTATTTCATTGTTGTAATAAGACGGTGGTCCTTCTGTTCGTATTTTTCAGGAAGTTTTTGTGACAAGTCAGAATGCATGCTCCATGGCATATTCACTTCACTTGTACACAATAATCAAACTATATTACGTACAACAACATAAATATCACAGAATCAAAAGTCTGAAGTCAGAAGAGTCAAATAACACAAGATTATGTATAAAGTATAAAATCCACTCCATGACATATTAAGATCCCGCCAAATACTCCAATGTTCGAATTTATCCCAGAAATAAATCCACGCATTTATATGTGTGAAAAAAAAAAACTAGAGAACAAAACGACTGATTGTAATTTCACACAAAAATTACCCAATCACTTCTATGTCAAGGCAAAAAACATTCTGGAGTTATAAAAAATATATAGGATGAAATCTTTAGGTACTTGAAAATCTACTCTATCGAATTTTATTTCAAGATCCTATAACAATGGTGTGATTGTTAGAAGAAGATTGCCCCAATAAAAAGAAAACTGCATCAAATCATTTACAGGAACAGTAAATTCAAGGAAGGACTCATCGTTCCGGTTTTATGTTCTTACCCGAAGAAAGTGTACAATTTCGCGGAGTACTTTAGTGAATTTTATGCGTGCCGATTTTTACATGCAAAATTGCTTGAGAAGGGATACTAGAGATTTGTTGTTTCAGGATTGAACCCTTTCAAATTATGTTGTCATATAATTTGTCTCGTATTTTATAAGTGAATTATGTGAAAATGTTACAAGCCAGTTTACGTGAGGGTTGTTTGACCGTAGCCATTATTGTGTTTGGGTATCTAGTTACATTTAAACTAAACTATAACGAAATGTCACAAAGAATTCATGTGAGTAGTTACTGAAATTTAAATGACCAACAATTCCTTTATATGTATGTAAGCTTGACAAAATAATACATTATATATATTATAGAATATATATATCTTATATGACACGGTTGTCGGTTTACCATAGCAGTGCCATCTATTGATTACTTACTCAATCCAGTCACAAAGTATCGACATCTGTTAGAATCTAACAGATAATTGTGACTGTCAATTAATTATAGACAAATAATTTGCAACAAAATAAAATTGCGACTATAATTAAAGATCTAAGCTATCTTATCTCTCAAGTTGGACCAAACTGCATATTGCGTGCAAATTTGAACGAAATCTGTTAAGCGGTTTAGGAGTCCATCGTGGACAAACATCGTGACAGGAGATTTATATATATTAAAGAAAGATATATGATAGTACCCTTGTTAAAATAAAAAAAAGTCTAGGCAGAAGTGAAACCTGAAAATAAGGAATAACTGTTGTTTTTGTTTCATATCAGACTCATGTAGTGTTTATGTAAGTTTAACATTAGTCTGGTTTTCACACCAGTTGACACTTTGAGCAACGGTTAAATATATTTTATACAGTTTATTAATTTATTAGAAACATGACGGCCTGCACAATTTCAATACAGAATATCAGTAGGACATGAACGCAGGTCACTACACTAAGCGTCCGTAGTGACGGCTGATACATGTGCAATTCGTGACGAGCATGTCGAAGTCATCGGTGACGCTTACCCATTAGTTTTGCTCCTACCAAGTAATTTTGGCTCGACACGGCTAAAGACGTTTTTTTACTTTAAGAATCACTAGGCCAAGATTCAACTTTGTTTATGGAGTCATCTCTTCGATATAAGTTTTAAAGATATAATAATTTTTATTTTTGTAATAAAATTGTAATAATTTTTTTTCCACAGGTACGTAAAAATATAAAATTCTGCTGACATTGGTGAGTAAAAACAATCTTTTAAGTAGACCACTTAGTTCTGTACACATTTTGTTGAAAACCATTCATCCATCCTATAGCGCTCATCGGTGTTGAATTTCGATGAGAAGCCATTACTTGTCTGGCCATTCTCACGTACCCATTATGTACTTGTACCTAAGGGCATATATATAAAGAGCTGCGGCTTGTATATTGTCAATAAGTGGACCATAATTGTACGGTATATTTTAAGCTGTGAAGGCCTAGTAAGGCCAATAGCGTAATCAGTTCGAAAAAAAACTTCAGCTTAATATTAAATTTGAGTTGGCTAAGTTACTGTATTTTGCAGTCTTAATTGTTGGTCACCTATTTTACTAAAGTCTCGGGAAACATTTTAAGTTCTGCGATTTACATTTTCAGTCAATTTATCGTAATCTGAATCCAATTTACAACAATTCGTTGAAAAGGTGAATGAATTATCATGATGTTCCAAGCTTGTATATTAATCGATTTTAATGATCCTGCGCGGGTATAAGCACGGATACTATTTAACACAGTACAGAGAATTCAGCTCACTTAATATGGTCAAGTATCGCTCAAGGCTGGCATCTTCCCTATTTCATCATTCCATACCTGATGTCTATATAGAATTTCACAGATATAGGTTTGAGGAGATCATGGTAGCAAACGCACGTTTCTGCTCATTCCCAGAATAAGGTCACTCTTGTTTAGAAATTCCCGTTTCCAGTCACAGAGTCATATGTATATATTTTTTAATTTGCCATCACTCCGAAAGGAGTCTTTATAGTATCTTTTAATAATTCGTTTAGCAAACTCATCCAGTATGAACATATATTTTTTAAGGGCCCAGCTTTTTGTTTCTTTAAGAAATTAAACTTAGAAAATAATTATCAATTAAAACTATCTATAATAAATCAATGCATTTTCGTATATGTGTTAGCTAATTCGTATAGTATATAATTTAATTCGAATTGTGGAATACTCTGCATGATCATAGCCCAAGCCTAAGTACGACTACTATGGCATTTTTGAGCTTGTTGCCATTTCGGGAGACTATCTTTTACGTTCGGCACAAAGTTGACTCAACCAATCAATAACGCTTATAAGTTAAAAAAGAAAACCAAGAAAGTCAAGCAGAAACGGTGACTATTGAGGAGTGAAGAGTGATTTAATTTAGACTCGTTAGCATACAATTTAATTTTTTTTTATACTTAGATTCATATTTGCTAGGTGCGACATCGAAATAGATTGGAGAATCTTGTAGATATTTCTTTCAGGAAAGAGTTTTTCAAAAATATATTGAAGCCTTCGCGAGCTGAAAGGCAGTTTTTATATAATTTCAGAGAGTATATCATCTGGCATTTCATTTCTACAGAGACTTAATCTGCAATGCGACACATCGCGTAGTGCGTACAGGCGTTCTAGGATATTTGATGACCGACGCCGAACGTGGTTTGAAAGGTCTCGGATTTAGTAATTTTCTGGAATCGTTTGAGTAAAATTATAATGCAAACTACCGTTTTATTTTATTACGAAAAATATCTAATAATACTCTGGAGAGTAAGCCAGTTTCATTTGTACTTGGTACACTGAAAATAATACACGAGGAAATGCAACTGACTTTGTAATTGGAGAAACTCAGCCTTTTTGCAATGAAAATTCATTAGCACATATAATTATGACGAATATAGCCTCACATTTGGGTATCGGCAATTACTATAGTATATAACTACTATGGATTTTAATAATATCCTTTTTAGACAGCATAAAAAATATTTAAACAAATGTTAGAACTTTTATACTCCTTTTTAGCATTTGTGACGGAAGGGTCATCAATGTAATAAGCAAGATGTATTGCTTGCGGACAACTTTTCGGAAAACTATTTGACAGCGAATTTAATGTCTTTAAAAATATGTTAAAGTGTCATAGTTTACAACTAAAAAATAATAACATAAAATTAGATGCAGCATTTCTAGAAGATATAAATCTTGAACACTTAATTTAGACAACAGACTAGTGACGAAGTGCTCGACCTAGGTGTCGTCTAACAACCAAAGCTATTAGTGCCAAATTGATGACCGGACTTTATCGTATAACAGACAAGGCCAAAACGATAGATGTAGTTTTTGTAGAAGAAACATATTAGGACATAACCACAGTAATAATCTAGTAGAAAAAATGATTTTGGTAAATGTTGGCTGAGATATATAATAAAGAGGACATTTTGGGCACAAATAGAACGGAGAAATATCATAAACCTTTCAAGAAAGTATTTTGCGTATTCCACTGTAATGTGCTCTACAAATACTCAATTATTTTTATGCAATTGTAAATAAACCTGCAGATCATCTGCTGGTAAATGATCACTGCCACCCAATCACTTGTAACACGAAGGGAATCGCAGATGTCTTGTCGCCCCTTGGGAAAGGAGTAGGTTCATTTCTTGAAGATCTCTAAGTTATATTGGTCCGCAAATTCCGCAAATTGATAATTCATTCCAACGAACTAACGTTCGCAAACACTGTATAGTAGACATCTTCCAACCATCAAGCTGACATGAATGGCATTTCAACTGGTCGCGAGTCGTTCAGTAATGGAACTTAGCAGCAGGTAACCATTCGAAAAGCTCTTCTGAATATTTTCCGTAATAGATTTTGTAAAAGTAATTACTAGGTATTTTAACAGATTACTTCCTAGCGGAATATGATAATCGAGTACCATAGTGGCGCATTTAAGCGTACCGTGATGTATATCCGATAACCAAGCGGAATATTATAGAGTTTATACTCAATTGAATCCCTACTACCACACGTAGTAGAAAACATGTTGCAGCGGCTTCCTTTTTCGGGATTATATAGTGTATATCCTAAGTCGATAAGCTTGCAGGCCGGCATGATAGTATTGATTTATTTCACAATACTCAACGTTATTTTTAGATTTTATTGTGTTTTCTATCAGATACTATGACGTCACTTTGTCGTGATATAAACAAAATGTGTGTGTAGTTCCCGCACGGTAGAAATAAAACCTTAGAAAGTAAACTGTGTATAAGTTTATCTTTATTTAATTTCACTTTTTCGTTCCGTCGTATAAAAGAAACAAGTGATTTATTTGGTCTCATTCTCTTGCGTGTTAAATCCTATACATGTATATGTTTTTCTCTTTTTAATATCGCTTCAAATCACAACAGAGTTGAATAAGTTTACACTTTGAAAAATATCTTTCTGTGAATTAATAACCTTATGTTAATTGCACTGGTATCTAATCTCAAAATATATTAAGTTAATTTCAATCTTCCTTTATTTTGATCTTAAGAGTTTCCTTTAAATAAACTAAATAACTCATACATTCCCAGGACTATTACTCATTATGCAATTTACTGACCCGTGAGTTTCTTGGTTTACTTAAACATTGATTCTATTTTGATTCAATAACCATTAATTTGGGTATATCTTTTGTGAGACTCGGGCTCCAATGTATTCTAAAATAGAAATAATTATATAAGATTGTACCTATAAGGGCTAAGAGAACATTTTATTCAATTATTATTTATATTACAGTACGCTTTCACGAAACCCATCTTTGCGTAATATGATAATCAAGCATAATGGAATGTCCGAGACAGAACATTACGTCTCAGTAATCTGATCCTTAATATGTTTAACATAAAAAAAAACACATGAAGAAATGTATCCTTTCAAGTCAGTTCGCTTTATTCAAACAGAAATCATACATTTTATTAATATTCTCGCAACATTAAGTAAAATGTATTTCACGGAGATTATATTAATAAAATAGAAATTATATCAATCTTGCTTTTCTTTCTTTATATTTTTAACAACTACACTACTTCGTACACGTGGAATAGTTCGGGCTATCGCAGCGAAAGCTCTCAAGAGGAATAAACCGTTTTTTTTTTTAATATTGGTCATTAGTGCTCCGCTCCTTATGGTCTTCGCTTGATAATATATAGGCTATAAACTTCCTCGATAAATGAGCTATATAATATTTAGACAATTTTTCAAATCGGACCAGTATTTTCTAAGATTACCTCCTACAACGTCACAAACTCAGAAACTTTACCTCTTAATAATATTAGTATAGATAATTGGTGTCACATTTTTTATTTATTAATAAAGTTTTTTAATAATTTTATTTTTTGCAACCGATCTTCCTAATAATTACTACCATTGTCGAAGTAAGTGATAATATTACAAGTGTTTTGTGATAATTTCAATCCGTGTTAGAATTTTCCAGAGTTTTTGTGGCATCTCAAAATTTACGCTCCGTGGTATTATTTTCCACCCACTTCCCTAGTACATAATAACCGGGAGATAATACGTAAAATGCCATCAAAACTACAAAATATAGAGTCAAATAACACAAGATTATAAATAAAATATAAAATCCACTACATTACGGACTAAGATCACGCCAAATAGTTACCTGTTCGTGGCATTCTTGGCGGCCTCGGCGGCCTGTTGAGCGGCTTAACCCCGGTTAATATACCAGAAGGCGCCTCTAAGTAATTCCGTAATTTTTCCCTCATACTCCGCGCAGAGCCTGCGGGCTTCTTCCGGGGAGGTTTCCTCATCATCGAGCCCTTTTCGTCGGCGAGAATCATCATAGTTGCGATCATCTCCGCCATTTGTAGGTGATCTTCAGTAAGCTCCGGAAAAGTTACCTTCTTGCGGCCTCTTCGGGATCTCTTCCTGGATCCTTTTGTGGGTGGATTATTGGCGGGGGCCACAAGACTGGCCGCCGCCGATTCTCCTACAGTGTTCTGGGCCGACCTCGCTCGTCACCCGGGACCGCTCGTACGGGGTACCATGCTAGCCAGGCGATTGCGTAGTTCTCTTTTGAAAACCGGACATCTCATTTTATTGCTCGAGGGGTGTGCACACCAGCAGTTCACGCAGGTCGCTGGCTCCTCCATCGGCCTGACGCAGGTAATCTTTCGATGACACTGGTGGGATGAGTGTCGAAATTACTGACACCTGTAACACTGTGCCAGCCGACGTTCCCCTCTCCAAGCTTCAATTTGAACCGGCATTAGACATATTGAGTCAACGTTGTAAATAACGAGTCGCAACCCGGGGGTTTTCTTGAGGAGTGCAAAGTAGACGCACCCCTGTCCGCGCATCGCGGAGTTACTACGCTGCGTTAATTGTTACTACGGGTAGTTTTTACTACTGTACTTTCTAAGTTATTTTAGATATTTATTTAGTGTTCAAAAATAATATTTTTTTCTTAAAGGTCGGATCTGTATCAATAATGTATATAAAGGTTACTAAATTAGTAAATAAAAATACAGTTAAAAATTCCAAGATATTTCAGCCATATTGGTATTTGAAACTGAGCTGCTTTTATATAATTTTGGGTTTGCGTACTGATATAAGATTGTGAATATGGGTCATCATCTGTTATTCATTCACGCAAAAACCTCTAAACGGGTTTTATTAGAACACTAGAGTACTATGGCTTAACCATCATAACATGAAGATAATGTACGACACCATAATTTAGAAAGATACAAAGATAGGTGAAGTTGCGGACAACTTGTATTTACTATGAAAATTTTTTTTTTATGTCACAAGAAGCAAACGAGCAGTCGAGTTACCTCATTTTAAGTAATCACCGCCGCCCATAAACACTTGCAAAACCAGGGGAGTCGCAAGTGCGTTACCAGCTTGTGTGAAGGGGATTGGGGAAGAGGGAAGGAGGAGGGACCGAAAGGAGAGGGGGTGGAGGTGAGTCTCCGACGCTTTCACTGACCGAACGAAAGACAACAATGTAAACAATGTTACTTCACGTCGGTATTTCTGTGGGTCGTATGATAGTACCCCGGGCGAGTCAGCGAGGCAGCCTGTGTTTTGGGGAGTGGATATGGGGGAGGGGAAGGTGGGAGGGGCGAGAGAAGTCGAGGTGGGCCTCCGGCGCTCTCACTGCCCGAACAAACGGCAACAATACAAGCACTGTTACTCCTCGGTTTCTATCAGAGAGTGGTACTACACCGAACGAGCTGACCCATTCGTACTGAAAGCAGTAATAGTTTCAGCGTGGCACTACAACCTACAAAAACATTTTAAGCAGACCCGTTGTCATATTTTGACTTAATATTAGTCAGTTCTGGTAATATAACAGAATATAAAAGATAAAGATATCTCTTTATGTCTCTCTATTAACTGGAAAAACATTTTAAAACGTAAATGTCTTTCGCACGTACACTCAATGATACGATCCGGTGTTCGCCGCTAGCGGCAATCGGAGCGTAATATCCGACGTCGGAGGTATGCGAGATTCCTCCGGAACATGGGAATAGGATTTGAATTATCCAAGGAAAATTGTTCCTGTATAAGGAACTAAACACGTAATCTATTATACGCATGACGTGAAAAAGAATGTTTTTACTCGTTATACAGGACATATGATAAATTTTTAATTTCTTTTAATTAACATCATAGTTTTAGATACGACGTGACTCATAAATAAGGCAACATTTTGTTATTTATTTAAATATATCTCTCGATATATGTAATTAAATGGGAATAGTGTTTTGATAACAAAATATATCTTGGTTTATAAAATTAATTAGAAATGTATGTTCCTTCTAAATTATTTGGAACTCTGAAGAAAATAACTACATCATATATTCATAGTTTATAATATTTTCTGCACACATTAATTTAACAAAATTAAATTTTCAAATATAATTAAAATTCATGATAAAAGCGCGAGCGATGAAATAACTTATTTATATATTATAAAGAGGTAGTTTGTGAGTTTGTGACGTTGTGATGTTGTGACGTTGGAGGGGGTAATCTCAGGAACTACTAGTCCGATTTGATTAATTCTTTCAATGTTATATAGCTCATTTATCGGGCATGGTTATAGGCTATATCATCACGCTAAGACCAATAAGAGCGGAGCAGAGGTGAAGAATGTTTGAAAATCGGGATGTTTTTTCCTTTTGAGAATTGCTGTGTGTTAGTGTATCTATTCCACGCGAACGAAGTCACGGACAGAGGCTAGTTAATAATAAAACATTAACGTAACTGAATACAGTAATAAAATATCAAGTTATACTTCTGTATTAATAGTTTATATTACTTCATGAACGACATGTTCGTGAAGCGTAGAATACCTACTGAATAATAATACTCAGTCGTGTCACGTCGATTGAAAAAGTTCTGTGAAATGCACATTAGAATAACAGTGTAAATTCCAACCGAAATATAAGTTATCTACTTTGGCTGATGCTTGTATTAACTAGCTTTTTCATTTTGTGTCCGTGCTTAGGTAGGCTATTTTCATTTTTGAAAATCGTAAATTAACATATGATCTATAGTTTTTATTACCCGTATATACAATGGAGCATGTTCCGAGGAAATTTATAGTATGGTGCCTTCTTTGTATTTCAAACTTGCATCTTCCACCTCTGTTTTCTTGCTTAATAATAGCTAGATTATGTCCGTGACTTCGTCCGCGTAGAATAGTTACTTCAGTTTGATGCTAATACGCAGATGAAGCTCTCAAAATAAGAATAAAACTATTTTATTTATTTATTTTATAGGATGACTAACAGCACTACCTACAAGAATTGATACGGAAAAATAAGCAACAAAAAACATCTGGATATGTAATTATAGATATATAATTACTAAGTGGATTACAGTTTTCCAAGCACACTCAATCAACACTTATTTATATTTTTTAAAAAGTCAAGGCCGTCTACCCATCTTACTGACTCTGGTTTGATACAAAATTGAATATATTTTGAAACATTCTTCATTGGTGCTCCACTCCTATTTGTCTTAGCGTAATGATATAGATAGCTTATAGTATTCCTCGATAAATTTTCTATCTAAGAATCTGAAAGAATTTTTCAAATCGGACCAGTAGTTATTGAGATTAGCGCGTTCAACCAAACAAAATCATAAGCTTTATAATATTGGTATAGAAGAAGTATATTAATAGATTTTAGTTAAAAAACACTTTCAGTCCTTATACGAATCCATCATTAAGTAGGTAGCAGTCGATAACAAGTTTGAAACGCATTAAATTTAAAAATAAAAAACTTTTTAGTAGCAATGCAAAGTTGGTTAGGTGAGGGTGAAGTAGGGCGTAAAATTGTGAAGTGCCTCAGGCCGCGGCCGGTAAATCAATTTATTGCTTAGCTTTCAGACAAAGTTTATGCCTGAGCGATATTATCAGTTCGAAAGCACATGCTCGTTATGGTTTACCTAAGACATAAATGAGAGGGTTCCTCTTAATTAAAGACATACATAAGAAAGTTTCTCCTATTGGCTATTACAGGCACTTAAAGATATTAATGTTATGGATTAGTGGTAATAGAAATTCTACCTTAATTTATTATATTTTTAAGTTTCAGTATTATTTACAAAATCCAAAGAGTAAAGCAATATTTGTAGATTAATAAATGTAGGAATTACGAAGAGACATAGATAAGGGCTGTTGCGACAATGGTAAGGTAAATATATTAAAAAAAAATACTAAATCTCTTCACTCGCTATGAAATAAAATAAAGAAAATCAGTTGGCAAAAAAAAAGCAGAAAATGGCACTAAACTGTTTTAGTTCCGCGTATTTCTAATTAGTTTTGTTAATTACTTGTAACATGCGTAAGATATCAATTCAATAAAATCTGTACGTAAGCTTAGGAAAACGATAGAATATTTTGACAAATATGTACAACTGCTCCAACATATGCACACTATACCGTCTGTCCCACTTTTCCACTGTAAAAAAATACATTACTGAACGCGTAGTACTTATAAAAACATAGTTTCTTAGCACTTTAATCATTTCGAGATAAACAGTAAAGAGTAAGAAACTTTAAAAAATTATATTTCGAAATTATCAAATATCACTTTGAAAAAAATACGTGTTGATTATTTTTGATCTGGAAACAAGAAAAACAATCATGGAAAAATAAAATTAGACTATAAATCTCCCATGAAATGGCCCATATATTACCAACTGTATTATATTCAACACATCATAAATTAAAAGTGCGTGTTAGGCACTATGATCCAACAGAAAACAAGGTGTTATAAATTTGACCTTTTCTGTCTCTCTTCATCTCTTTGTATATATTTGGAGTACATCAAGCATAATGCTATATCCTTCTCTCACAACGACAGACCTTTATCATTATATTTATATAGAAGATTTAGAAATTTAAAATGATTAAAACCATAAATAACCGACTCATTCTTCAACAGTGTCTGACACCCTTTCAAAAGTAAGACTGCAAAATGTAAGCAGGTACAAGAGATCTACAAACTGGAAGAGGGCTTAAGATATTATTGATTCCATTTCATTCGTCCAGTCTTAAGCAAAACCCGTCATTCTTATATTCTGACACGTTTCCATTATATTTTCTTTGATAAATTGACGCTTATGTTCGCTATCGTAACGTAGTTTCATTATTCAGTCCAATGGATTGTGAAACTGAACGCTATTCCATAAATTGTATTCCTTTACTCTGTATATTCTATTTGTAAGCAAAATATTACCTTTGTCAATATGTAGAAAGTAGTTATATTCCCACAGACTTCATACACGTGTCTAAACTCCGTTAAGC
>JACEII010000008.1:16624283-16815332 GCA_014332785.1 Antheraea mylitta | reverse complement strand
ACTCTTAGTTTTTAAAAAAGTCAATCCCAGCGCTCCCGAACTTAACTAAGTAACATTGGCTTTATTTTAATCGCGAATAAAAAGTAATTATGTATTAAGTTATATAGAACTAGTATCGGCCCGTGGTTGCGTCTTTTAATTAGTAATTGTTTTCGATTTGTTTTCTAATCTAATCTAATAATGCTACCTGTAGAATATGTTATAATTTTACAGGCTATCAATTTTAGATTTTTTTTTTATTGAAGCACGACAAAGTGATTGCACTATGCCTGATCGTAAGCATAGTACAATCCAAAAACAGTGGCGACCACCGAGAGACAGATCATCCATCGTCGGTCGCCGCTGTCATGCCGGCCATAATGACGGCCATTATTCCCGTTTACAAAAGGATATGAAAATCTGTTAGGAATTAAACTATTTCAAGGGTCAGTCTATAACTATTCTATCTTATCACATGCAAAATATTTATATACTTTCCGTATATCACGAGATCGGTTATATTAAAATCGTTTATGAATTGAATACATTTTGAACTTTTATATCTTTTTTACAAAATATTTTTAACCGACGAAAGCAACGGAGGAGGTTCTCAATTCGACGCGTATAAATATATATATATATATATATATACCACCTACACAAATTTCAATATATCAATAGACAGAATTTAGGACACTTGCTAGCTGGTTAACGGTGTATTTTTAATGCGCATTTTGATTCGATAAATTTTGATTTATGAATAAGTTTAGGAACATTTTTTTTTCAGTACCTTTGAAACGCAATTAAAAACATGAATTTATCACAGTCAGACATATTTTTTTATAAACAATCATACGCCCGCTGATATATTTTATAAATAAAAAGAATTAATTTCAAACCAATTATTTTTTTCCATAACAAAGAACAAATTTCATTTTATTAAAAAATATTGATATTAAGATTTCACCATATACAATGAAACAACTTTTTTTTTCTCGAAATGACTACGCTACTAACCTAGCAAGGTCTTAATAGCTTCACCTGACTACTAAGGTGAGCGCTTAGGGCACTCAGCCGATTTTATTTGACAACTAGCTCAAGGGTGCACGACACACCTCGGCTTGGGATGTTGCCTGAAATGTGCAATTCGCGAACTATTTGAGCTGACCTAAGCTAACTATTCATACATATATGAGTTGTTGGAACATATATGTGTACAAAGAATACATACCTCAACAACTCTTATATATATTTCGTATCAGATAATTTTCTAAACTATTTCAGTTCGATAAGAGAAAGAAACAAAACTCTTCCACTTTCATGTGTAAGCGTGGATGCGTGCACGTGTGTGGAGGTAATATGTGTAATGTTTTTGCAGTGATGTAAGATTTTGTGTTACTGTATCGCGCGAGCAGCGCACTCAAGGGCTCCACGCCTAGGGAACGGACCTAGGCTTTGGGCAATGCCGAGGGGGGCCTAATCTGGTGTGCGGGAGTGAAATTTACCCCCAAACCACGGCGGTGTGATCTGTGGTTACGCGGGCGTGGAATGAAACAACGATAAACGTAAATGTATGGCTAAGAACTGACGCCATCTTAAATATATGCGTCAATAACATACGCTGCTCCAATTATCGCTATCTTTATCGTGCAGCCAGTACTGCACTAAACTATAGCTATAGCTAACTTGTTCTATACACATTATTTTTATAGCAATAAATCGGTTTAAATATTGAGTAAATAACTGAATTAGTCTGAAAAATAAAATTTGTACTGAAAATGTCTTTATAATAATTCCATTTTAATAACGTTTCAAAGTTAGTGAAAAAAAAAAAACCATCCTAAAATTATGTAAAAATCAATATTTTTGTTTTTAAAGGTACGATATGCACAAATAAACACAACATTTACCGGTAGCCAGAAAGGTAGCTCGGACGTAGTTCGGATGAATATAATGTATAAAGCTGGCTTGATTGATTCTTTCCGGTATGGCCTCTGCCTATATAGGCAATTTCAGATTTATTAACATAGCTAATTTTATTTAAATTTATCCATTTTCGGTTATTATGTAAAACACCCGAGGCCGTAACATGTCGGTCTTAGAATAGATCTTCAAGTTCAAAATAACTTCGAGGAACTCCACTACGCCGAAGTTTCTCGAAGATTATTTCCAAATGTCAACAGTCGTCAACGAAATGTTAAATCGACCATAAGTAAGTATTTTTATGAATTTAATATTCCATTTATTTTTATAATTTTACCATTTAATTAAATCTATGCAAATAAGAATCAATTGCCGAATGCGTGTATGTGCAATACTTCCGATCGACTACATCCATTTGGATAATTCTTTTTTTTATTGAGTTTATAATTGTCTTCAAGTCAGGGTATGCATGAATAATGTTCGGAAAATCTTACAGAAAAGCGAAAAATTGGAATTAAATAATCTTTAAAAATATAAGCATAAATGACAGACTGACATTTGGTTGTTCTCTGGCCATATTGTTGCATCACATGGTCCAATTAAGGAACAACTGCCCAATCAAATCGATATCATAGTCTCCATCAATTGATAGTGACGAAATAAATAAAACCATTTTTTCATTTAAATTTCTTATTTTCGAAGAGGGAATTTTCCATTTTTACATATTGTTCTGTATTAGATTTTAATTTTGTAGGTGGTAGAGCCACTCTGAAGCTATTACTGGTTTCAGCATGAATGTGTCGGCTCGCCCAGGGTACTACCACCCTCACACAGAAAACCAACGTGAAATAACAGTGCTTCCATTGTTGCGTTTCATTCGGTCAGTGAGAGCGCCGGAGGCCCAGTTCCACCCCCTCTCATTTCGCTACATTCTCCTTCTCCTTCCCTCTCCCCCAATCCCAATCAACACAGGCTGGCGTCGCACTTGTGACTTCCTATGTGTTGCTAATGTCTATGTACGGCGGTGATCACTTAACATCAGGTGACCGGTCTGTTCGTTTGCCTCGTTTGGAAAACAGTATTAAAAACAGATGTAATGCGTCAAGTGAGCTTGAAACTCTATGCAATGTGGAATCTCATGACGAGATTTTCATTTATGGCGATCAAAAAGTTGGGTGTTCTTAACAGAGCAGGACAGTATTTCACACCGGATCCCCGCCTCCGGCTTTATAAGGCGCAAGTCCGTCCACACATGAAATACTGTTCTCACCTCTGGGCTGGAGCACCATAATGTCACCTACTTCCTCTTGACCGTATCCAATGTCGAAAGGCTCGATACTTTGGCGGTTTGTAGAGACGTTGCGTCGCGTCGCTTTGCGTCCTCTACAGAAACTACCACGGAGAGTGCTCTGAAGAGCTGTTCGGACTGCTTCCTGCTGCTGAGTTCCGTTACAGAACGACTCGTAATGGACTGAAATTCCATCAGTATCATCTCGATGGTTGAAAGTCCTCCACTATGCGGTTCTCACGTTCGTTCTTTCCACGTACTTCAGTTATCTGGAACGAACTTCCAGCGGCAGTGTTATCGGACTATTACAGTTTACCATCTTTCAAGAAACGAGCCTACTCCTTTCTTAAGAGCCGGCAACGCATTTGTGATTTCTCTCGTGTCGCAGGTGTCTATGGGCGACGGTGATCACTTACCATCAAGTGACCCGCATGTTCGTTTGCCACCAATAGTAAAAAAAAAATCTTTCATAATATGAAATTTAAACCTATATTTTTTAAGTTCAAGATATTTGCGCTTGAACTGTCATATAGAAATAATCATTTTTGAAAGCCATTGTCTCATTAATGTAAATTTTGCAGTTTCTTTTTACTACGCCGTTTTGTTTTTCGAATTTATTATTTTATCTATGCTTACTATTGAAATGTGGTTTAATTTTTCAGCCCACTGGATCGTGAAACAGAATTTGGTTTCATTTTTAAATTACTCTTATATGAATTTATTTCGCAGATCGTAAAAATAAATGAATACAGTGTTTGTTATTCAGTTTGTTTATATTCAAAAATGGAGAAACGGCTTGACAAGCTTGTCGCTATGCCAAGTTCTTATATAGTGATGTCAATATAGACATATATAAGTAGATCGTTTATATAATAGATTGTCCTTGTCTTCCATTAAAGTCTAAGCAATTTTTATAGAGGATTTAAAAAAATTTAAAGCGTAATAAGTTGAAAGTTTGTTACTAATACCTTTAAATATTCTGACAGCTGGTATTAAGTGCCAAACCCCTTTCCTATTTTGCATGTTATTTTATTATATCTTAAAAATGTAATAGTGTTGGTAAATGACGTTACTATTCTTGTTTTCTTTTGCTTATATTATTATGTATAGATTAATTAGAAAAAGTTTACTTTTGTAATGAGTACACAAGAAAAATCAGTGCCATATATGCACTGCTTTTTTAATGTAAAGAACTATTTGATCTGTCTCATATTAGCCTATCATATTAGAGCAGATAACTGAATATTTTATGAAATACACGCACGTCACATAAAGCACGTCAAAACTCACTGCAACAAAACTCTCCGATGGGCTACAGTGCTGAGATAGCTCAAACAATATCCTAACGATAGTAACTCAGTGTTGTAGGCAAGCCGAGCTGAGGCAAGATGAATTATATCCCAGTAGAATGCGCTATTGTTAAGAGACATAAGCCTGTTTACTTTCGTACAATACTTGAATGAAGATTTGCTTTCTGTATTAAATCTAAACTACGATTTAGATTTACGAGTCTCATCGATGGAATTACCATAGTTTGAATTTAATCTTCAATTTATGCTAATATATCTATGTAATACCTTTAAATGAGCAATTCTTGTATATTTGTATATATTCAGAATCTGGAAAACGGCGTCATCTATTTCCGTAAAACTTAGTATGTAGGTAAATCAGATGATCGATCTAGCTAAATTTTATTCATAGAAAACTTTTTAAACTGAGTTTTCAGACAATCAAAAAATATAGCTAGAATATAAAGGTAAATATCGCCACCAGTGTCAAAACAAAAATAGCTCAGATGGAAATCGATTGCTTCGAAAATCCGTGTAACCCCAGTTCGAATCCAAGTGACAGCAGAAGAGATTAAAAAAAAATGTTAATTTTATAAGGCAAACCTAACAGTTTATTTTAATTTAAAAATGTTTTTCAAAGAACCGAGTTAGGCTCAGTCGCTCAGTTACTAAAATATATTATGATTTGGGTAAGAACCTGCTAAAAAAATCTCTATCTTACGTACATACGTAGTATGAAATCGTAATTAGCAGGGAATAATGCTCGTATTACTTCTCAAGCCGAACAAGCCTCACGGATTTAGAAGTAGGGTTAAGCCAAAGGTGAGAGGAAAAGATGAATTGCAATGTACAGCAGGCAAGAGCTGAATAGACATTGCGAAAGTTCGCGACGCTCGGCTTTCTCTGGAGGGGCGTAAGGGGTGTCGAGGGGGTGTAAGGGGTGTTGAGTAACATCTTAAGACTTGAGACACCCAAGCCAACCTCACCTGCACGTGGTGCACCCTGCTGATCAACGAACGAGGCAATGGCGATAGCGGGGTGGTAGGGTTTTACAGTCCGGCTGGGTCGCAACCACCATGTATATGGTGAAAAAGTCCGTCATTGTGACTCGCTTCTGCGCGTCATGTTTCAGGATTAGCCTGTTCATATCTAGTATCGGGTGACTTTCGTCATTATGGCCGGCATGACAGCGGCGACCAGTGATGGATAATCTGTCTCTCGGTGGTTGCCGATGTTTTTGGATTATATTATGCTTAAGATCAGGCATAGGGCAGTCACTTTGTCGTGTTCAATAAAAAAAAGGAAGTTTTTCACCTTAAGAGGAGTTCACAGATGTTAATTTATTTTTACTAAATTTTATATTAATAGTAACAACAGACAGTTAGTGGAAAATAGTTCGGTGAAGCTGTAAAGGCCTTTCCAGGTCAAAAGTGGTTATATTTTGAATAAAAAAAGTAGAATAAACAGACTTTTTTATTTATTTTTAGAACTTCCACGGAGCATTTGCTAGTCATATCTAATAATGATTATACTGTTAGCATAATTTATTATCGTCAAAAGAAGAGATTGCCTCAATATATTTCTACCATATATAAGTCAAACTATTACATAATGTATTGGTGAATGTAAGTCTTTTATTTTAAAATATTGCAAGTTGCAATGTATGGAAAGCGACTATGAAATGCGATTGAAGTCTGATATCGTCCTTGTGCCTAACGATGTCAAGTCAGCGTTTGGTGAGTAGGACATTGTGTCTTGTTACTTCCATATACTTATTTCCAGTAGAAGAGGAAAAATGAGTTCACATATATTTAGAATATGTGTAACATATATTGACTCGTGTATTAGAATATGATTTTGTTTCCTTCTGTAACAAATTTTAGCAGAAATGGCTTTTTGCTTCTTCTGCCTTCTTTAGACTCCAATCCTCTTTATTATTGCTATTATTGTCATATGAATAAACATTATATCATGTCTTAGGAATACTTCAGTGTTCCAACAAGAACATCTTTTTTAAGTCATAGGAAGCAAACGACCAGACTGTTCACCTGATGTTAAGTGATCACCGTCATTCATAGACACTTGCAACACCAGGGGAGTCTGCCTCACCATCCTGTGTTTAAGGGAGGGGGTAACGGGGAGGAAAGGGGATGGGATGAGGATGGGGCGAGGGGAGAGGAGATGGGCCTCCGGCACTCTCACTGACCGAACGGTAGGTAACAATGCAAGCATTGTTACTTCACGTCGGTTTTCTGTGAGAGGGTGGTACTACCCCTGGTGAGCCGATCCATTCATGCTGAAACCAATAGATTTATAACTTAGACTTATAAACCAATAGAGTATATTGTTGGGATCATGAGATGGAACCCTTATTAAAACTTTGCTTGGAGTTTTTGTTAAATCTTATGATTCATACTCCACAATGTTATTATCAAATTATTTCATCTGCAGACAATAAGGAAGTTATATTACGAAAGATTCCATACATTTTCTACAACACAGAACTCAATAACGCAAAATATAAATATAAAATATATATCACTACATGGTAATCTAAAATCCTGTTAAACCTCCGTTGAAATAGACTATTTTTATCATCAAATTCGATGCAAAAAAAATTGTACCACAAATCAACTTCGAAGGTCTTAAAAAAGGAATAATCTTATTAACAATTTACATTGGATCTCATTCACTTTGAAATATAACCACTTAGTTGTTCAGATACTAGAAAATCTAATAACTTACTTACTACTTAAACTTAACATCAGGTGACCCATCTGTTAGTTTGCCTCCTATAATGTACAAAAAAAAACCGTTTGACTTCCTATTAAATTTTTGTTTTATACAAGCGACTCAGTAAATCGGCTAATACCTTCCCGTTTAGAGGCAGGTGCGTTTGAAAATTCCCAATCAAAGTTTTAGATTGGAATCAATTCATTCGCACGATTTTATGAGATCGCTCGTTACTATTGTACGTTCATGAAACATTTAGTTAAATATATTTCTTATTCCCTAATAATTTAATCTGAAATTACTGGAAAGTTTTTTATAAGACTTGTACATTAAATTCGTTTTAAAGTCATCTTTCATTAAAGTCGTCTTTCTTTTCGGGCGAAGTTCTTACAAAATCAATATGGATTTCAATTAGAATGGGTATTCTGGGATAAAGTGTGGAAGACTTTGTTTGAGATGCATATTAAAGATACAATCAGAAAATACCTAATGAGTATATACATATATAAGTAATATATTATATACATAAAAGAGATAAATATATTATAGAAAAATAGGTTCTGTGAAAATTAATATATGAATCAAAATCAATTGTAGTTTTGACCTGTATAAATACCATATTAGAACCTAAATTGAAGAACGTAATTTATATTTTTATAAAAATTGAAAAATAAATGCCTGCCACAAATATTAAGAGAGCTTAGAATTCATCAATCTAATAAACACAAAACATAATAAATCAAATTATATACTTACGTATCGAAAACAAAAATCATTATAGTTATAATGCAGAAAACATATCAAAAGAGAAGTCTACGAAAAGCGGAATCGACTATCAAACTAAAGTATATAAATTCCATAGTAGATCTGTTTTGTTTCTAAGAAACTATTTCTAACAATCAACTTTTAAGGAGGTAAAACGTGAGCTGATAGTTTGTAAGATATAAGTTAGGAAGTTAGATAAAATGCTTATACCCAAAGAAATTGGTAAGTAATACGTTATTATTCAAATTTAATTAGCAGATAATTTAATATTTATTTCTTACTATACTATAGCTTTACAGAATATAATTAATATTACATGTATAAAAAAAAGAAAAGAAAAGAAAATCACAATAAAATAATTAAAATATATAATAGATGTATAATAAAATATATAATAATAAAATAATTATAATAAAAGAAAAGAAAATTACATAAATTAAATTTAAAAAACGTGAATTGGGGAGAGCTCAGTTGTTGAAAATGAAGAAACAAAAAAATATTACATCTGCCAATATTTGAACCTACTTGACTTACTGCAACACATATTTAACTGTTCTTGGGACATTGTAATTCAATGATATTATAACTATATAGATACGCCACAAGTGTTTCGACAGCACCTTCTTAGAACTTGGCTAGTTAGCTTATTTTTTGCGACTGTTACGTCAATCCGCCCATATCTAAGCGACATCGTATATGTGCGTTATCGTGTATGTAATGTAAAAAATGTAATGCAATAAAAAGTAATTTTGGCGAGTCACCTGCTGGATGATAAATGTACAAAGGTAAATAATTTAAAACCCTTTCCACACTGCGGTAACGTGTACATGTTTGAATTAAATTCGCACAATGTGATGAAAAACAGACCGCGGTAAGAGATTAAGCATCGCTTTGTTGTGTTAACATTATAATTTAATGCTTTATTTAAACTTGCTACGTTTGCAACTAAAATTGAATTTTGTATAATTTTGAGGTTAAAAACTTGAACGTTTATTTTTAAATTCCATTTTAATATACTATATATTATCTTAATTTTACTATTTTCTAATTATTACCAGCTCGCTTAGCTATGTATTAAATTAGCTTTTATTTAACGGGTCGATGGAATTACAAAAATAAGTAGTTCAGAAACCATCTACAAATAATTCTTCATCGAATTGTCATACTCCGGTGCTGATATATATAGTAATTTTAATGTGGTTGAGTCTTTCCTGGACTACATTTTCATTGTATATTTGTATATAGAAAGAAGAAAATATATTCAGCATCCCAATAATAACTTCAACTCTATTCGACGTTTGTAAAAGATATAATTCAATGTAATTTACCCAAAGTCGCTATAAATCTTATGGGTGTTTTAGTGTTATTATAAAAAAGTTAAATATGTATTGAATATTTGCTTTAAAATGGTTACGTTTTGAAGGCACCGTGCTCGCTGAATGTTCGCCATCTTGCTCTTTTGTCTCGCTTTCATTAGGTTAGGTTAGACTTGCGAAAAAAGGATAACGCGAACTTGCCTCGGGTGAGCGCGGTGCATTTAGTACGAAACCCTTTTAAAGCAAGTGTTTAATACATATTTAACTTTTTTGTATTAACACCGTTTATATCTATACTTTTAACAAGCCGTGCACGCGGTTCCTATCGCATCTATTAAACATTAAGTACTTTGGTCTACCAATTTAATATAAAATCATATTTTAAGACTAATGAAAATATTATAGATATTTTATCATTAATATTATAATTACTTATTATATATACCTATGCCCTAAATCTCATTAAAAATGTTGTAGAACAAATAATTCTTGAAGTTTTTCTGAAGAACATCTTAATAATACTAGAATGCTGAATACATTGATATAAATGTTTTTTTTTATTGAATCACGACATAGTGAGTGCACTACGCCTGATGTTAAGCATAGTACAATCCAAAAAACATCGGCAACCACCGAGAGACAGATTATCCATCGCCGGTCGCCGCTGTCATGCCGGCCATAATGACGAAAGTCACCCGATACTAGATATGCACAGGCTGATCCCGAAACGCGACGCGCAGAAGCGAGTCACTATGACGTTCTTTTTCGCCAAATACATGATGGTTGCGACCCAGTCAGGCTGAAAAACCCTACCACCCCGCTTTCGCAATTGCCTCGTTCGTTATTCAGCAGGGTGCACCACGTGCAGGTGAGGTTGGCTTGGGTGTCTCAAGTCTTAAGATGTTACGCGACACCCCTTACACCCCAAAAATGTGATTCTTTTTTATATCAAAGTTAAAATGCAGTCAAGATTACAAAACGAGGTTAAGGCTTGCGAATGATAGTTGTTGATATTATTTATTTACTACAAAAATTTCGATGTACGGATCTTCAATCTTCCGTAAGTATAATGAGCCTCTACAAATATAAATTAGTGGAAGGACTTTCTTACTAAACATCTTAAAATTTTTACATCACTCTGCCTTTATAGTATTCTTGTTTAGTTTGTTGATCACCTATATTGTGTGTCGTTGCATTGTTGTATATTTAATTTAATGTATTTATTGATTTTTTTTTAATATAAGATGAGTTCTGTAATTCACGTTTTTTTTATTTGTTTTTTTTTTATAATGTATAAGAAGCAAACGAACATGCGGGTCACCTGTTGTTAAGCGATCACCGCCATCCATAGACACTAGCAACCCCAGAGGCGTCGCAAGTGCGTTGCCAGCCTGTGCTTGGAGGAATGGAGAGGGGAAGGGAGAGGAGAAGGAGGGGAAGATGGGTCTCCGGCGCTCTCACTGACCGAACGAAACGCAACGATGTAAGTACTGTTACTTCACGTCGGTTTTCTGTGAGAGGGTGGTGCTACTTCGGACGTGCTAACCTAATCATGCTGAAACCAGTAATACCCTCAGCGTGTTTCTATAACTACAAATACTACTATTTGTGTATACTATACGTACATACTTTGTCAGAAGAGCAAATTGTCCCTCAGACATAAGCTCACATTATATAAAACTTGCATCCGTCCGATAATGACGTATAGTTGTCCGGTCTTCGCTCACGCGAATAATTTTGAAAAGCTTGAATTAGAAATATCAAAAAACAAAACCCCCTTGTTTAGGTACATGCTGCAGTACAACTGAGTAGTACTAATTTCAATGGGGACCATAGCAATATACGTACGTATAGTATTTTTTTTTCTCGAACTGACTACGCTATTGGCCTTAATTTTTTGGCCTTAACAGCTTCACCGGACTACTAAGGCGAGCGCTTAAGGCACTCAGCCGATTTTATTTTGGCAACCAGCTCAAGGGTGTAAGGCACACCTCGGCTTGCCTGTTGCCTGTTGCATGCAAAATCGCGACCTATCTTAGCTAACCTAGCTAACTATTCATATATGTATGAGTTGTTGAAACGTTCATGTGTACCAAGCATATACGCTTCAACAACTCCTCCATATATTTATTATCGGAAAATTGAGAGTTTTTCAGTTCGATAAGGGAAAAAAAATGTAAACCCTTCCACTTTCATGTGTAAGCGTACACATGTGTGGGGGTGATCGTGTAGTGTTGTAGCAGTGATGTATATTTGTGTGTCACCGTATCGCGCAAGCAACGCACTCAAGGGCTTCCTACCGAGGGATCGAACCTAGGCTTGAGCCGCTGCCGTGGGAGGCCTAATCGGGTGCGGATCGAGAGGGGCGGCTCCGAAATCGGGCGAATATGTAATCAGCTGTTTGTGAGAAAGTATACTGGTGTATAGGTATTTAGGTATCATCTATGTACAACAGTAAATATCTGTACTCGTATAATATGTGTACAAAGTGTTTTCCTGAATAACCTACATGTATTGTAAGATAATAAAAATATTTTGAACAATATTAACTTCTCATTTATTTAATAAAAGAAAAAAAATTGTTTTCTTATCAGTCACCACGCTCAAAAAGTGTAACTTGAATTAATATCAATGAAAAAAAAACAAAGGAAAAAAATACTGCATAAATAAAATAAATAAATAGTTATAATTGCATAAGTTAATAAAAAATGCTATGCAATAGCTTTACCGCAGCAGTCCCCGAGTGCCACACGTATTTTTAAATATATTTTCATAATATTTCATAATTTTCATAATATAATACGTTTTAGTAGATATTAATAGCCCTTAAAAAATTAACAGCTTTATAGTTTCTTAAGTCACTCGAATTTTTTTGTATATCATCAGATTTGACACAAAAATCAAAATGTACTTAAATTAAGAATTTCGCATAAGTATAGGCCCGATTGTTGAGCATTTGTCCGATTGAATATTAATGCCAAATCCGTAGGTTTGAACCCCGGCGTGTGTCGACGCTTTTTTCAGGAATATTTAATAATTTAAATTGGTCGGCTATCAGCTGACGATGAGAGAAAATATCAAGAGTAACACACAACCTGAGAAATGTTCATGTAGTACCATTGTATATGGGAAAGCACGGAATTGTTGTTTTCTCATAGTTTAAATTCCCTAACACATCGTGAGTTAGTGTGGTGATATGGTTATTCCTTCCAACTGAAAGAGGCATATGGCTTGGCACTGACATTGCTCTCTCTTACAAGGTTTCAATAGCAAAGAAATTAAGTGGTTTCAGGTTCAGTGTACTAATTAATATGAGTGAGTGGTAGCCGACAAGGATGCTACTACTATACACATTTTGATAAATCTGATATAGCGACTGTCTTTTGTGATGCCGATGTTTTTGAATTACCCCATACATTTTTAGGTAACGTAAATTCGACCTTATAATGAACTAAAAACATCTCTATATTAATAAGTTATTTCATTAAATATGTGTTCATAAAAAAATCAAAATACACACCGTATATTCATGAACAGGTGGTTCGCATAAACCAGAAATGGGTTTTAACAATTCAGCCGAAACATTATTCACATGTAGCTTCTCTAAATAAAATATTAAATAAGATAGGCACTGTATTCTGCAGAGTGTATAATTATATTTTCAGTTATATTTTCATAGAGTCATAGCTTACGCTTGAAATTCGCCTAGTCCGGTGAAGCTGTAAAGACCTTGCCAGGTCAATAGCGTAGTCAGTTCGAGAAAAAAAAAGCTTGAAATTCAAAAAGTAAAAACAAAATTTCATCGAGGAAGTTTCTGATACCGCAGAGTCAATAAGCAGTACATTGCAATAAATTTCTAAGAAATAATAATTACTATAAATATAAAATCAAATACAACCAGCAATTTCCTCTGCTACTGGCAACTAACAGAGTTTTAGCGTATAATCAATAGTTCAATCAAGCTATCTAAATATCTCAGAGTAAAAGTACTCTTAAAGGTACTACAGGTAAGAAGTAAAAGAAAACTATCATTGAAATCAATAATTTGGAACGATCTGAATAGGATACAGCGTAAACAGCTCATTGATATCGGTCATTAGATGAAGAGGCACTAAATAAAACGGAAAAATATTCATTGTTTCGTTTCCTGTTAATAAATATTTGTCGCATAATGCTATGCAGATCTGACGACTGATCTCACAGAGATGTCAGTACAATTAACACAGAGAGATGGAGTGGCAACATTAAACCCGTCTTTTATATTCGGGACGGTAGAAGGCCCGAATGTTCTTTTCGTCCCTAATCCATTTCTTGTTGAGTGTTTTGTGGAATAAAACTATAATACGGGCCCCAGGGTAGATCTTTAGATATACTTGATTTGGTGCTTTGTATTCTTAATACCACTTAATCTCATGGTAGGTTTATCTATTTCCTACGTTGTTCTTAAATTTAGTGATGTCTTTTTCCCTTTGAAACAATGGAAATGCTTAACCGATGGACGGTACAT
The DNA here is from genome assembly GCA_014332785.1 of Antheraea mylitta. NCBI lineage: Eukaryota > Metazoa > Arthropoda > Insecta > Lepidoptera > Saturniidae > Antheraea > Antheraea mylitta. The sequence goes on along the minus strand of JACEII010000008.1, from coordinate 16,801,532 downwards.
TTTATGGTAAATTACATCTTACCAATTTGAGATATACGGCCATTTTTAAACAATTCCATCTTTTTTTGAGGCAAACGAACAGTTGGGTCACCTGATGTTAAGTGATCACCACCGTCCATAGACACTAGCAACACCAGGAGGGTTTCAAGTGCGTAACCAGCTTACGTTCGAGGGAAGGAGTAGAGGGGAGCTGGTCCTCCGGCACTCTCTCTGACCAAACGAAACGCAGCAATTCAAGCACTGTTACTTAACGTCGGCTTTCTGTGACAGGGTGGTACTACCCCGGACGAGCCAACCCATTCATGCTGAAACCAAGTTATAGCTTCAGCGTGGCTATATCACCTACAAAAACCTACCATCTAAAGCTTTAGTGATTTGGGGGTCGGACGTGTGCGCTCATATCGTATTTCGACGTGAATTTTTAATCGTGTTACGTTTCCGATTTTTCGTAGGTATTCGCGACGCGGTTACGCGACCATGTTTCACGTCGAAATTTTTCGGTATTTCGGTACACTCGTTACTCTCACGTTTCTTTGAGACGTTCAGAGGGGTCAATCGTAAGGCGTTCTTTTCAGAACGCAGCAAACTGCACTTTTCGCTGCAATTCTAATCGTACTTTTCAGTGCGTTCTGCGTGTTCTCCGTATGCTGCGTGTCGCCGGTTCGCGTTCCAGGGAGTTCAGCGCTTCGTGCTACGCTCTGTGGTTCGAGCTCCGTGTCGTCGTGCAGCCGAAAAAAGAAATGTTAGGGCCTCCCCCTAGGCACTGTAGGCCCCCTGTGAGGCACTGCACTTCGCCCACATTTTCCTTTGGCCCGGACTCCGGAGTCCGTTAAATTCAAACAGACGCGCCCCCCTGCCCTGGCAGGGAGGTTTCAAATGTCTTCTCCCGTCCCCCACCCCTCCTCAGGCTCCGGTATGGCCTCTCATATTAAAAAATCCGTACGTATCGAACCGGAGGTTCTTCGCAGGATGAAGGATCCCTTTCGCCAAATTTGGCTAGTTTTTACAATGCCGATCCAGCAGCCTATCAAGTCGTCTTGAACGTAATGTCCGATCTCTGTCGTGCCCAAGGAACTCCTACCTCACCGGGTCCCACTCGGGAGGTAGATTCCGACAGTGAGTCTGGCCGCTCACGTACCCCTATCTCTGATAGGAAGCCCAAGGCCCAGAAGCCGCGGAAGGAGAAACCTCCGACCGCGCAGCCCTTCTCCAAGCCCTCCGTCAATGTCACAGTAGCGAACTCTTTCTCGTAGCTTCCGTTAGACGAAAGTGTCGACTCTCTGTCTCGCTCACTCCCAGACTCCGATATGGACGTTGATCCGTCCAAACCGGCAGTCAAGCCCTCCGACTACGGTTTTATTACCGTCTCACACGGCCGGAAAGCCGGCTCTACCCGTCCCGTGTCTCCGGCCGGTTCCGTGCAATGGGAACTCGGTCGTAAGGCTAACACCGCGTCGTTGTCTAGCCACGCCGCTCGTGCTTCAAATAAAAAGCCCCGCCCACCTCCACCCGTTACGATTCAAGACAAGGCATCTTGGGTCGCGATTTCTTCTGCCGTCAACATTGTTGCCGGTATTAAAGTGAAAGTTCCTACCATCGACGATCACCGCCGACTGACTTCTTTTCTTGCAGAAAAGAAGTTTGGTTACTTCACCCACGCGCTCGAAGATGAGCGTCCGTTGCGAGTAGTCCTCCGCAGAGTCCCAGTAGAGATCCCGATAGAAGACATCTCATCCGACCTTCAGTCACGAGATTTCCCAGTCAGAGAGGTACATAGGATGTACCACCCCCGCACAAAAGCTCCCTACAATCTAGTGTTGGTCATTCTAGACCGCACTAGAGAAGGGAAGGCTATCTTCTCTCTTTCGTGTCTGTGCGGCCTCACCGGTATTACCGTTGAGCCCCCGCGCAAAACGTTCGTACCCTCACAGTGTCACAACTGTCAGGTGTACGGACATTCCGCCCGCAATTGCCACCTGCGTCCCAGGTGTGTGAAATGCCTCGGAGATCACTCCACTAGGGAGTGTATCCGCATTCCTACCTCCTCCGAGCCTCCTAGTCGCGTCCTTTGCGGCGCGACCGGGCACACCGCGAACTATCGCGGTTGCCCCCGCGCTCCCGCACTCGTCGCCCTCGCGATCGCAGGCAGGTCTCCCCATCCCGTTCACCCCCGACCTCCGCCTCTTAACTCTAGAGAGGCCTTCCCGAGCCTGCCGAGCACATCTCGTGCACCGGTAGCGCCCGTACATGCGCCTAGCGCACCCCTCCGCCCCACGCGGGCCCCTCAGGCCCTGTGGCCCCCCAAGATCGCGCCTCAGCCTATTCCTCGTCCTCAGGCGGCTAAGCCTTCACAGGCAGTTACCGCAGTCTCCTCCACTCTATCTGGCATGGACTGGTCTGCCCAGCTCCTAGTCTTCCACGAGATCTCAGAGATCTCCGCGTACGATGAGGTCGCTAATGACCCCAAACAGGGCCCCATTCGCGCGATCGCGAAATTTCCCGCCATCGCGGCAACAATCCAACGGCTTGCGCGCGCCGCCGTCTCGAAATAATAATAATGTTCTAATATAAGATAGAATAAACTCGCGTGTTTATGTCTATCTTCCCCTAAAACCGATAAATAATGTCGTCATTTTTATTTCTATTTTTAGATCCCGACCCCGGTGCCGTTCATTCAAACTGTAAATTCGATCTCTTTTAAAATTTTATCTGTGGCCGGCCACATCGCGAATCCCTGTCCCGTGTGTCACGGGCAGAGAGCTATTGTTTCTGTACCCGTACACTATTTGTTCGCGGTTTCTTGGTAAAGTCTTTGTTCGAGGCCATCCGGGTGGACGCAAAGATTTTGCTTTCGCGATATAGTTCAACACACCACTACATCGATTTCACACATACATAGTAATCAGACATGCACCTTACACATCTGGTGGAAGGGTTGTTTTTGTTAACTTTTTTTCCCTTATCGAACTGAATCGAGTAGATTTAGTTTGTCTCTTTTCGATTCACATGTTGTGTTTTTGTATCATGCAATTTCAATTGCATGATCCAAAAATGGATACATGTATAGCTTAGCATAGTTTAGCTAGGACAGATCGGGATTTTTTCGAGGTAACGGCCAAGCCGAGGTGTGCCGAGCACCCTTGAGCTAGTTACCAAAAATAAAATCGGCTGCGTGCCTTAAGCGCTCGCCTTAGTAGTCCGGTGAAGCTGTAAAGGTCAAAGAATTAAGGCCAATAGCATAGTCAGTTCGAGAAAAAAAAAAATTTAAACAAATATTATTTATAGACATATTTCATTGTTATTATACCCATCTACTAAGTACTTCTTTGATCTTGTCTATCTCTAAATACCTAGATTTTGTGTATACGCATGAGAAGAATTGGATTCAAAAATTTTCTTCCATAAAAGGATTCATTTTAATATTTTTAATTTTAATAAAGTGTTGATACCCAGTTGATAGCTAAAACATCTTAAGGTATTTGAATAGCAACATCTGTTTAAATATAAACACTACCTTATTTGTCAAACAGACAAGATTGTAAGCTCCGACATTTAATAAATTGAGAAATTACAAGATTATTCAATGAATTCGTTACCATCTCTTTGAGGTCGTCAGGCAAATATTATTTTGGTAGAGGATGTATAAAATCTAGCTTTGTTACCGTGAATAATCATATTTACAACCCAAAGTGAGGCAAAAGACCGGAATTAGTAATATTACGAGTACGCTGTTTCATGTTGCGAAGTAAATAGCATTTCAAATTACTTTCATTACTCAGCCTCTTAATTATAAAAACAATTTATGAGGCACAAAGAACTGAGTTTAAACTAAACTATAACTCGAATCGGTATGGAATGAATTATCAATAGATAATATTTTGTACAGGCTTATTTATGTACTAGTTTTGATCCAGTAATTGAGATTGCCCATAATGCATTAATGAGGCTTGCATGATTTATCGGCGTTAACGACAAAAATCAACCTTCTCCGAATTGTTTAATTGATGACATGAAAGCTGATTAATAGCATTTAAACAAAAAAAGTAAAACACGTTGACAAACAGAGAAGAAAATTGTACCGAACAGTTTTGCCTTAGCCTATTTATTTCGTAGTCCGGTGATGCTGTTAAGACATTACTAGGTAAATGCGTAGTCAGTTCGAGAGAAAAAACTGCCTGTTTATACATAGAAAACAATTTTGAATTATCTACTCTCAACGCAGCTAGCTAAGCTTAATTAAATCTTGCATAAATTACGACTTTTTCATCGGGAGTCAACTACACATCTGAGCCTTGCGGCACTGTACCTCGCTGACATAGGAATTTACAATTCAGGCTTTTTTAGCGTAGTTCGGCGAAGCTATGAATACCCGTCAGGCTGATAGCGTAGTTAGTTAAAAAGGGGTCTTTTGACTGTTTCCCGTTGGTTGATCAAACTGCTATAAGCCTCGGTGCATCTATATTACTTTTCATCGCGTCCGAAATATTAGTATCTTCTTTCTTCGGATATATTTTAGTCTAGTACATTATTAGTGTGATGTTAGATAGTCTATATTCTCTATAATCGTCTATAATAAGTAGGCTATACCGTACAAGACGTTTTTTTAATCTGGCTAATAGTACAACATATTTGCCCGATCAGACAAATAAAATAAAACATTTCCTTGAGGTTTATATTGTTAAAATACAATTGCAAAGTTTAAATACACTTATTTGTATTGGAAGCAATATTTATTGACTTTCAAATATTACAATGACCATAATCAGTCGGTGAAAAGGAATATCTTGAAGAAACTATATCATGCTGGTAGAAAGTTATCTATTGCTTTGCTGAAACACCGTACAGTAGTGTCTAACGTTGCATAGCTAGTAGTAGCATAGGAAATGAAATTACAAAAATAAAAAAAATCAATATATAAAATAATAATTAATTAATAAAAATATTAATAATAGTTGCTCACAGATACAATTTTTGACGTACACAGTAAAAAAAGCGAAAGCAAAAAAGGTGCGAACTAAGAGTCTGTAGAACAAAAGAAAGTTACTGCATTATAAAACACGCTTTATGTATCTATCATGTAATCAAGATAATGAAAATTTGATGCTACCTTTGTATAGTCTACAACATATTACAAAACAACAGTTTAAGTATTCATCTAAAAGTTCTTCAACCGCTATTAAACGGGAGCAGTAAATTAGGCAACAGTACGTATTTGCCTAAGTATAGCCGATTACATCTAGTATACATGGATCTGTGGTAGTCACGTAACTCATTTCTGTCTACCGCTATCTAACGCTGGTCGTTAGTTGAATGATTTATTATGTTTTGTCTCGTGCGCTTCGTTTCAGGAAGTACTTTTTCCGTTCCAAGTTCTAATAGAAAATTTAAAAGCAAGATGTGAAAGTTTAATTCTTCGTTTTATTTGAAATGTCCTCATTTATTTTGTATCGTCGATTGAACGAGCTTTACTTTATAATTGGAGGATCTATTTATTGAGTCAGCAAGGAAAAGAAACGTTACTAAAATGGTTATGTGATGTGGATGAATGTAATTGACAGCCCTTTATGAATTATACGAACCTAGCAATGAGCAAGAACTTTGGTGAAACTTAGGTGAAAGAAAACAACGTGATGAAATTGTAGCGTGGTGATATGGCTTTTTATAATAACTCGTGGGCGCCCAGTGGTCGACATTCGACCATAGTTATTTGATATTTTAAAGTTTGAACTTTATTAGGGTTATTTTGTCAAAGGGTATACTTCTATAATCAAAGGTTTTCATCATGGCTACTCAGTTATTTGCCATGATCTTTAATTATATAAACATTTTAAAAAATCTATGTGTAAATGAAAATTAAAATCTATACTAATATTATAAAGCTGAAGAGTTTGTTTGTTTGTTTGATTGAACGCGCTAATCTCAAGAACTACCGATACGATTTCAAAGTTTCTTTTTGTATTAGATAGCTCATTTATCAAGGATGGCTATAGGCTATATATAATCACGTTAAAACCAATAGGAGCGGAGCACTAATGAAGAATGTCTCAAAATCGGGCTATTTTTAGGGCATCCGCTGCGTGTCAATGTCAGTATTATATGCGTTGCCATGGTAACATGATAACATTCTATCGGATATATTAACAGGGTTTATTTTTGTGTTCCTGTTGAAAAGTTTATTCTACGTTATTTTAAATTCCAATTTTTGATTATACGTAGAACGTTGCAATCGCAAACATTTTTAAAGTCTATTTTATGCTGCTATTCTAAAAGGTTGGTAGTAATAATATTCGTCCATCAATACAGGCGAAGGAATTAATCCATACTGCCAATTATGAAGTTGTCAATATAATAATAAGCGCCAAATCTTCTATATAATATTTCGTAATTTTTTATCTTCCTAATTTTCAAGACCCCAGAATACATGCTCCGTGGTATTATTTTTTATTCATTTCACTTATGCACAATAAAAAAACCATATTAAATAAAACACCATAAATGTAACACAATATAGAGTCAAATAACACAATATTATGAATAAAATATAAACTCCCCTACATGAGAGACTGAAATCCCGTCAAAAATTTCTCAAAAAGTTTATTCTACGTTAGTTTTGTTCTTAATTTTTGGTTTGTGATATATTACGTATTATAAGAGAAGAAAGTGTGTGTATACAATATTAAAATAAATACTTTTTGATGAATACATATATTAAGGGGTGTAAGGGGTGTCGCGTAACATCTTAAGACTTGAGACACTCAAACCAACCTCACCTGCACGTGGTGCACCCTGCTGAATAACGAACGAGGCAATGGCGAAAGCGGGGTGGTAGGGTTTTACAGCCTGACTGTCAGGCCATATATATATATACATATATATATCTGCGGTGCTACAAATATCAACATTTTTTTTTATTCTGTCGATATGTCTGTTTTTTTATTTGTTCCGGGTAATCTTCGAAACGGTTGGACCTATTTGAACGGTTTTTTTTTCTTAGAAATGACTACGCTATTGACCTAGCAAGGTCTTAACAGCTTCAACGGACTACAAGTAATATTTGAACGGGAATTTTACGGGCAAATAACTATGTTGTGATGAACTGTTATCTGTGCATATATAGTACATATTTCGTATGTGTGAAATTGACCAAAAATATGTTGTTGACTGTAAACATGCGCATGTGACGTGCATTGTACTGGACTCCAAGAATAAATATAATTGAAAGTCATATGTTTGTATGTGATTTAAATTATAGCAAGGTATATTAATATCTTGATTATATCAACAATTTGGACATATTATATCTATATAATAAAAGATTTAACACATATTGTTCGATAATATATAGCTTAATATTTTTATTACCTTCTTATATAGTGTAAGTGAGCACTGAGGGTGATACATAGATAGTAGTTTAAAGTTCCAGCTATGTAGTTTATGATAAATCCCATCCCATTCGATACACTATTAGTATTCATATATATGATATACATGTCACCTGTTACTGTAGATGATGTGCGTGTCATACTTACAAATATTTTTGAAAGAGTATTATTGTTATTTACACATCTAATAACAATATTAAATTTATTTAATATATTCAAAAAACGCGTGCGAAGCCGCGGGTAACAGCTAGTTAATTATAAATTTGAAACAAAGATCACGTGGTAAAACTCTCAAATTGTAAGCAAACATAACTTTACGAAAATAAAGAAATTTATCGCAACCCATGACACAATTTTCAATTAATTTTACACGACAACATGGGTGGGTGGTTTTTCTGCGTAATATTGAATTAAATGTAGTCTGTTCATTATGAAAAACAGTAATATGCCCAGTATCATCGTTTGGAAAAGTAATGGATCCACAATACAATCAGATGGTGAATCCAATACAAAGATGTTTTAATACTACCATTAGTTTTTGAAAATAAATTCTTTTTGTTGCTACATGAAGTTGAATTCCAACATTGTAACCGCGGAGGTCTAAGTCATGGATTACTTTTATGAACAAAATTTTTATTTTGACTGTACAAAGTATTATTTGGCTCGTTTCTTTATTAAATCATCATTTGAAGTGAGTTCATCATAAAAATAATAAACATTACAATAATAGTTATATTTTATAATATCATTATTGAACGTAGGACGAAAAATGGTAATTGGAACGTAACACAACCTCTTTTGAACTTCGTAATTATTGACGGCTGTCAAAATGTCTTTTTTATTTACATGCGTGTATATGTCGTGTAAAATTTAAGCAGTAGTGTGAGTAATGCATATTTTAATAAATTTAATGTACTTCTAATGCATTTCATATAAAATAAACAGCTTTCTGCACTTCTCCGCCATATAAACTTTAACTATGCTCAATTTCAAGTTCACCCGTTTACGGCAAATAGGTTAAAAAGAGGTACAATTTTTTTGCTTCACGTATTAATGTATAGATCACCTGACTAGCCTAATACTTGTAGCTAAGTTGAAAATATGGCACCAAGTACCTAAATATGTTCAATCATTTACAGTCATTCAGTATAGACATGTTGCTAAATGAAACCAATCTTTATCCTATATCAGCCGAATACATTGTAAAACGCATGAATCGAAACAACTATAATAACTTTAGCTTTTATATGTCAAATAATTTACATAGTAAATTCAGAAATAATTTAGAAGGTACAAAATTTTAGACGGTGCTAATTATTATTATCTAAAAAGAAAAGTGATAGCTATATAAAGAAAAGAATCAGTTTACTCCGTATAGAATAATCCTTTTTCTAAATAAAATATGTGTTAATAAAATTTTTTAAACGCACAAAGACGAAATAATCACCATACCGCTTCGACGTCTCCCACCGCTTGACTATCAATTATAATGTAATTTATGATACCGCGTTTACTCGTTGACGCTGAAAATATTATCTTCCAAACCTATACGCGGTATATAGGTTATACCCATCGTACGCAATTTATCTTATCCAAATTTAATTTCCTTAGAATGATATTGTCAAATGCTATTAGAAACTTAAAGATCCGTGTTTGCTTAATGACATTCTTAAGAGTGACTGAAAGACAACTCCAAACTACCTATGAATGGAGTTTTTAAAGAACTGTTTCTACAGCATAAAAGAGCACTGAAGAAAGATTATTAAAAACGAATTTGAGAGAAACAACAATAGATGCTACTTGAGATGACGTTGACTCGAATCCACAAGTGGTTGTAATAAAGATTCCAGTAAAGACTATTTCATTTCATTTTTATGTAGTTAGTACTTTGTAAGTTGTAGTAGTGTTTGACCATAAACTTTTATCTGATTGAAATGATGATATAGTGTAAGATAGTAAAGAAGCTAAATTAAAATTGAATTCTAGCACTGAGGCACAGCTAGCAGTATAAATAGGTGCCTATACCAAACCTATAGCTGCTTCGCGACAAATTTCCAACTTATAGATAGCCAAATGTTCTTGGACGAAGCCTAGCTATCAACAACTAATTTGTATGACCATTACCTTCTTCACTGCTTCTATTGTTATATGAACATGTCTCGCACAAATAGATTACTGTATCCTAATTAATATAATATTTCTGACTGATCACCTATACTTGATTTTAAGGCAGACAGTTTTAATAGGCGTTCGTGACGATATTTTATTTCTTTATTATTCGATTCTGATCTAGAAACATGTCTTAATAAATGATTTCCAATGACGAATTGAATACTGATATTACTCTTAAGTTTCACCTGTGCAACATTTTAAGCCATTTCATTCAAAGACGAATTGGGAGAGTCGGTAATGTTCTAAACTCACAAACGGTATTGAACCATTAGGTTTAAGAATTTTATTTCTATGTATGTGTTCTGTTGTTTGTATAACAACTTGTGTTATATATAATTGTTTGATTAACCTTGTTTAAATCATCCAAAAGAACAACGGACCGTTCGATTTCAGAATATTTTTGTAAAGACTGTGGATGTGGAATGAGGAGCTGAGGCTTTCCCAGAAGCGTTCATGGGGTTCTCGTCGCGGGGAATGATACGATTTATAAGTAGTCCATAATATACATATGATGCTTTCGATATCGTAAGCGTCTTTAGCCTTGTTTGCCAACTGATAAAAGAATATATGAAAAGTCTTTGTTGAAATCTTTTGTGTCACAGTGAACTGCTGAATAAGAATATATATCCACGCATACGTACTTTCATTTTTGCAATAAGCAGCACAAAGTGTTCAGAGAGAAGGGAGAACTTTTTTCTTAGAAATATATTCGTATATAACATTTTTATGGCTGTAAAAAAATGTGTACACATTTTCAAAAGATTTTTTTAAGAAAACTTTGAAACTTTTTTACTTCTGCTCTCATTTCTTCAACATAAAGTTCGGAGTCCGTTACACAACATTAGCGTTTCAGGAAACGTTTTGATTGATGCAAAGGGTTTTGTTTTGAGTTTCTGTTACAACGGTACCCAGTAACGAGGTCGCGTTTGTGCCTGCGTAATAACATGGTAATGTGATGTTTATATTTAGCATTTTTTGACCTTAATTAGAAAGCTTTATTGTACAAATATGTTGAATAATGTATTTATCTAACGTGTTATATATATCAACATATGTTTATATCTATATTGACTTAGTATTTCAACGTAAATGATTATCGGTGCAGAGTGGAATACGAGCTTGTTTTTAAAAGGTAGCGATATATATATATATACAAATATCATCTATGCAACTAATTTTTTTTCGTTTTTCTTTCTATATAATACCAAAATATTCCTTAGAAAATGTCCACAGAGAAAATAAAATATTAGTAAAATAGAGAAAACTGCTGTAAATTTCAATTTTTTATCCAATTTTGTTTCGTTCAAAGGTGTTCTAACTTTGACAGTTTTACTCGTATAAAATCCGTTTAAAACTCCATTAAATGAATATATATTGTAACCCATGATATCTTTTGACATAAAGTGACTCTTTTCCTAACATTTTTCACTTACATCTGGTAATCTGACTAAAAGGTCTGTCTAGAATTACCCTCGGACGAACGTTTACAAAATGGGGAACGTGACTATTTGGTTTACTGGTAACATGTGGAAAGGTTTGATGTCAATCGGAATTAGGTTTAGATTTTTTGTATATTCTATAAAACACTCATTAACACTTCTACTAATATGATGTAGCTGTATATGACGAAAATTTACGTGCCGTAGTGTATTTAAATGGTTTTTACGTACAGAATATATGGTTTTACATAAAAAATAATTAATATTAAAAACACGAAAGGATTGAATTGTAAACAAATAAATCTGTTAAAAGATATATATTTTTAATTAATCTTATACAACCATACAGTTGTTAATTTTTTTCCTGAGACGTGCCTGAAACTTTTGAAGCAAAAAATCACGTTTAAAATAAACATACGCGTGGTATGCTCGCGGTTCTGGACATTGCTTCTTTAGTTTATTACATTTGTAAGAAAAATTTTTTTTTCTCAAATAAAAATAGCCCTATTTACTCCTTATAATATAATTTATCTGCTAATGAAAGTCCCATCAAAATTGGTCTAACCTGTTCCGAGATTAGCTGGCATAAACAGCTAGAGAAACACATAGACAAACAAAAATTTAAAAAATGAGTTTTTTGTTATAGTTTCCGTATATTGTATACGAATACTTTAGTATCAATTTAGTAAAAAAGTTGTCATTTTAATATTACAAACAGACACCTCAATTTTATTCATGTGTGAAGATCATAGATAAAACGGCTTAATCCACCTTGATATTTTTTTATATTATAACTAGCCTCTGCCCGCGACTTCGTTCGCGTGGCTTAGATACACTAACACTAACACGCAGCAGTTCTCAAAAGGAAAAAAACATCCCGATTTTGAAACATTTTTCATATGTACTTCGTTCCTATTCATCTTAGCGTGAAGATATATAACCTATAAACATTCTCGATGAATGAACTATATAAGATTGAAAGAATTATTCAAATCGGACCAGCAGCTCCTGAAATTACACGAGCCTGTAATATTACCTACTTCGTCCTAAAGTCATTATTGGAATAAAGGCTTTCGCCCTAGGGAAAGTATGAATATAATTATTCACAACTTCAAATTCAGATATATCTACAGTTTTCCTACATACGATGGTAATACAGCAACATTTCTTAAGATTCATTATAACTTTTTCCTGAACGTCAAACACTTTTTAATTGAAGTTAGTAGTAAATCTACGCGACTTCTTAAGATATTAGTAGATATAAATCGGGATTCGAACCGTGGATATCGAATTGATATTGCACTGATCAAAACACTGTACTGCCATGACGTTTCTCAGTATTATTATAACTATACAATAGTATACGTTTTTCACATACCCATATAATTTTTAAATCATTTTCTTTCATACAAACCTAGTCCTGACAATTAAAAACTCAGAAAAAAAAGAATTATCTAAATAGGAACAGCCGTTCTGAAGTCGTGCGAGTATATTTGTTTATTGATATTGAATATATTTGGCATTTGTTTTTTATATGGCGTATATATATATGCAGACAGCCTACAAGAATGCTATGTTTAAGGACGCCTTCCTCTTCGTATATCTTCAGAAAGCAAGAAATAATACCACAGATAGATAGCATATATCTTCTTTACCAATAACGGACCCTTTTTATTTAAATAATCACAATTATCCGTGATGTAAAATGGATGGAAGTCGTAGGACCGTCCGACCGCGTGCACGTTCTCTGACCGACGCATCCGACACCCCCAAGACCCCCACACCTGCAACAACACGTGTTATATTTTTCTCATCCTCATACAATGACATTTTCCGACATCCCACGATTCGTATTTTACAACTGACGGACCGATAGAACAACCTCGCGACTTCCAGTAATAATTATTTGAAGCTTGTCACTCTACAATATATACAAAACAAAATTTATGAAAAAAAAAATACGTGTGGCACTCGGGGTCTGCCACGGTAAAGCTATTGCATAGCATTTTTTATTAACTTATGCAATTATAACTATTTATTTATTTTATTTATGCAGTATTTTTTTTCCTTTGTTTTTTTTCTTTGATATTAATTCAAGTTACACTTTTTGAGCGTGGTGACCGATAAGAAAACATTTTTTTTCATCATAAATAAATGAGAAGTTAATATTGTTCAAAATATTTTTATTATCTTACAATACATGTAGGTTATTCAGGAAAACACTTTGTACACAAATTATACGAGTACAGATATTCACTGTTGTACATAGATGATAAATACCCATACACCAGTATACTTTCTCACAAACAGCTGATTACGTATTCGTCCGATTTCGGAGCAGCTCGTCTCGATCCGCACCCGATTAGGCCTCCCACGGCAGCGGCTCAAGTCTAGGTTCGATCCCTCGGTGAGGAACCCTTGAGTGCGTTGCTTGCGCGATACGGTGACACACAAATATACATCACTGCTACAACACTACACGATCACTCTCACACACGTGCACGCCTACACGCTTACACATGAAAGTGGAAGGGTTTACTTTTTTTTTCCCTTATCGAACTGAAAAACTCTCAATTTTCCGATAATAAATATATGGAGGAGTTGTTGAGGCTTGTATGCTTGCTACACATGTACGTTTCAACAACTCATACATATATGAATAGTTAGCTAGGTTAGCTAAGATAGGTCGCGATTTTGCATGCAACAGGCAACAGTCAAGCCGAGGTGTGCCTTGCACCCTTGAGCTGGTTGCCAAAATAAAATCAGCTGAGTGCCTTAAGCGCTCGCCTTAGTAGTTCGATGAAGCTGTTATGACCTTGCTGGGTCAATAGCGTAGTCATTTCGAAAAAGAAAAAAGTCTCGATCCGTGCGAGCTTTGTACAGTCGTACCATATATACGTTAAGCGAACGCTCGGCCGAGCTACATGGTAGCCAGAGTGGGGGGTGTTAGGTTTTTTCGTTACGGAATTTTAAAATTCGGTCTCCACACTCAAGGCCCGCGATAGAAGCTATGCAATAGCTTAAAAGGAAATATATTTATTATAGCAAATAAAAGGACAATATAAAAGCAAATAAAATAGAGATACAAAAATAACATAACATAACACAAATAAAAGAAATTAAACGTTACAAGATATTAAAATTTTGTCATGGCATTGACACAATGACGCATAATTCAGCATGTGTTGGCTGCTACCATTGTAAATGACTCCAGCCTTGATTTTCAATTGTGGCTGAACAAGATTAAACACTAGAATAATAACAATATAATAACACTATGAATGTGAGTCCTAAGTAAGTATATAAAAGTTTATAATATCAAGAATCACTATAAAAGACATGGTTAGATATAGTACTAACTAAAAGAACAAACAAGTTCAATTACCTTAAAGTGACCCCGATAATGAGTCTCGAATAACTCGATCCAGAGCGAGTTAATATTTTTTGTTAGATCATATTACTCTTTTAATTAAGAGAGTCATTAACCGTAACGAAGTCCGATTAATTACCGGTCGGTAAAGCCGTCGCTTCACAATACAGTACTTTTGGAGATGAACCGCTTAATATTTTCGATTATTCTTCTTAAATATCATTATTATATCCTTTTCATTATGACTTGTCTTTACAGTTTTTATATCTTAGGATGAAAACGAACAGGTGAGTCACTTGATGTTAAGTGATTAATGCCGTTCATAGACACTAACAACACCAGGGGAGTCGCAAGTGCGTTGTCAGCTTGTGTTAATGGAAATGAGGAGGGAGGGAAGGTAGAGGAGGTGGAGGTGGGCCTCCAGCGCTCTCACTGTCTGAACGAAACGCAAGGATGCAAGTACTGTTACTTCAAGTCGGTCCTTCTGTGAGAGGGTGGTACTACCCCGGGCGAGCCGACCCATTCATGGTGAAACCAGTAACAGCTTCAGTGTGGCTCTACCAGCTACAGAAGGTAGATATAGATTGATTATTGTAACTATATACCAAAATATAGATAGATTATATCTATCTATATATAATGAGAATGTAAATCTAACGTGTCAGTACCTTCACATTTTTGTAAAACAATTGTTGGATGTGTTTTGGAATAAATAATAAAAAAAAAAAACATTTCAAGTATTTTTTGAAATGTCTCTGTCTATATGTCTGTTTGTAAAGGCATCACTGCTAAAATACGAAACTCCTACATTAATAAAATCATAAAGCATATATACAAGTAACATTTAATCTTTGTTTCATTAAAATTAGTTCGGTTTATCAAAAGTTGTTGTACTTTTAATGGCGACGCGACTTGAGTACGAGAAAAAAGTAGATAAGTAAATGGATTTAAGACATTCAAACTACTTTATTAATCACTATTTTTTATACCAGTTTCCTCGCGGACGAAGTCGCGGGAGCAGCTAGTTTAAGATGATTTCATATAGTTAAGATTAGGATGTGTGGAGATATCCTAATTAATGTGAATTTGTTTATAACTCTCTCACCACACTTTAACTACCTAACCCATCAACATGATATGCAACATTAAAAAAGATACGCTATTACCGATTTAACACCATTTTTATGCACCAGGATATATGGTGCATGCTGCAGGATATATTTGCTAATTTTTACAATGGAAAACAATTAGTGAATAGTAGTTTTTGGCAACGGCTTCGCACACGTTGTTGTATTTCACTGCATTTTTGGTCAATTTTACTCCATTTCAAAGGTATATCGCCGTTTCGAACTTTTGTTACAAAGCTATCTTTACTCTTAGTGGACGCGTACATACCTAGGATAGGGTTTCGACGTTTAATTTAAAATTCTATTATCTTACATTGCTTGATTTAGACGCACGAATACTTAAATGGTAGATTAGACAAGATAAAGATTAGAGCCTCTCTTACACCGAGTTTAAAAGGCTGACTAATGATTAACGATGTAGTTTTAAATGCTTAGACTCTTTGCATAAACGGCAAGTGACTTCGGTTTGAAATATATATTTAAACCATGTATATACCTATTTATTATTATTATTATAGTGATATTAAACTGAAGATACGTTACCTACATGATATTTTGACAAAAGTAATGGCACTATAACGCACACATACGTAAAGTATTATTGTAACGCCACACTGTCTTCGATAAAATGTGGACGATGGCATATTCTCGATATCGGTGGTGAGAAAGAAATAGTTATATGTTGTTTAGACACATGCGGATTGACGGGCAGCCGTCAAAATTAAACTAATTAGCCAAGTTTTAAAAAGCCTTTTTGATATTTAAATTTTTGAATGAAATGGAAGCTTCTGCTTTTATTCTTAAATGATGTATCTTTTCTTTTAAATTTAAATTTTTCTTGCCAGTCGACCTAAGGTTTTTGTTTTACTGTACAAACTTCAATGGAAAGTAAACCATATGGAGTTATAATGAATTGTAGATATAACAGTAGATATAATAATAATAAATAGTTTCTTAGATACAGAGGGCATTTTGAATGTGAATGTGTAGAATTTTTTTCTTATCTCATAACTAAAAATATATTTGGAAGGTTAAAGTATTGTTACATTGAACAAAAATAGTGACATACGTGTATCGATTTGGCATTAATCTGGTCATTAAATCAGGCCTATAAATAAGGCACAGAATTTAAAAATAGATCGCATTTTTCACTGGGTTTTTTACGTTATTGGGAGGCGTAGTTCGTCGCGTGATGGACAAGAAAAAATGACGATCGGTCCTATTCAGGCTGAGCGAAGGGAGTTTCAGATCTTTATTTTTTCGTGAAGATTCGCTTATCAAGCTTGTTTTTTTACTAGAGTAGTGAAAGGAACCTCAAAACAGTATCAGTCACCGAACGGTAGAACATAAAAACTCCTGCTGGAGGTAAGAACCATCAGGAACTGTTTTTTATGACTCTCGATATTTAAGTATGTGTTAAATAAGAAAGGAAATCCAAATTAATTTCTTCTATAGTAACAAAATCTATATTTGAGTCTTATAGTTTTAAAGAAATATATTTAATACATATAATATAACTTAAGTATTTTTTTTAAACAATATATAACGTAATTTTATAATTTTTTAACACAAAAATATAGGAGGTATTTCTATACCATACATAACGTCACGTTTCAGTTCAAAGTAATATAGAGAATAATTCAATTCCTGTTAACATGTCAATTTTTCTTTATTTCATAAATAAATTGTGTTATCTGTTTGCTGTATTATCAAATAAATTGTTCTTTACACGCCAGTAGATTCGTTTTAATATAGTCAGTTTTCGGGCTTAGATGGTTTTATAGGCCCATAGCTACGGGCAATGCCTTGTATTTCAACGAAAACAAGGGATAGCGCCCTGGGATTGGACCCTTGATACATTTTCATGTACCTCTCTGCCTCTTAGCAAGACGATGTGTTATCTTGTTACGGTTTGTGAAAATAAATTTTGTACGAAATCAATAGTTACTCTTAATTGGACGTTCATGAGATTGTAACTGTGTCCGGTGTAATTTTTCACAAGATTTCATTGCGATATTGCTTACTTTTCATTTCAAGTGCTATCCTTTTTTTATTAACGTGAAGAATTCCTCGTCGGTACGCCACCTTACTGGGGAAGAGAGTGGATAGTGTGAAATTCGTACTTAATAAAACGCTACGGTGTAGCAGCCACCGTTTTCAGCAAGGCGGCATGGGATTTAGAAAAGGTATCATAATACCGCTCTAACGGATAGCCCGATGACAGGTGCCGCCGAGCCCCGTCTTAATAGCTTGATAAACTGGGTACATACCAGTTTTGAGTACTATCTGGATTTATTCTGTACATTTATAAAGGCGCTCGTAAAGGTCCTAGCGTTTTGTTAGCGTGTATCCTTCCCTCAGTAAAGTTGAATACAATAAAGTTTGTGAAGAGTGACAGATGTTTCTTACTCTTTCAAGTAAAAACTACGAAAAGAATGTAGATGAAACTTTACAGTATTGTATCATATTCATTGTAATAGTACATAGGCTAATAATTCACTAAAATATTTAAAAAAAATGGCCAAAATGGAACGATAAGTGTAAAGAGGTTTGAAAAAATCCGGCCATTTAAGAGCTACCTCGCTATGCGTTGTATGAATTATTAAAGTTATACAAATATAACGGATGGTTTCATCATTTATAAAGATACAAATACAAAAAATAAAATCCCAGAAAGTCTCAGAGACGAGAGCGTTAAAAAACAATCCCTAGAATATGTAGGATTACAGTATCAGCACGCTATATTGACCGTTTTGACATGTTACAACAATTCCGTGAAAGGTATTTTCAAAAATAATTAAATGCTACTTTGTTTTGCATTAAGCAATGACACGAGTTTCTAATTATATATAGGATATAAAAATATATCATATTATGTCAAATTTAGAAAAAAAACAACTTGTGTTGTAAATAAATACACTAATTATTATAATTCATTAGGGATTGTATCAAACAGCGCTGTTTTGTTTTTAACAAAATCGCGAAAAGCTTTGTTCTCAGGTATGATATGTCATAGATAAATATAGTAGTAGTTAGATTAGATATAATAGTAGTTAGATAATATATAGTTATGCATATATATAATTTAGAAATCGGTGTACTAAATTAATTTTGTATCCTAAAATGATACGTACGAGCTATTTTAGGACTAACTTATCACTATTGACAATAAAGAACAGCAATTTGCTTCTTCAAGCGTAGGTATTAATTTATACGCAACTTCATGAGCGGACAAACGTCAAACGGGCCGTTATAGTGTGTTACTATTATAGTGTTATACATTTACAAAAGAAAAATGATTAAATAATATTGTTAGAATTATGCTCTAACTCGTACCTACATTATGAGTTTGCAATAGGTTCATTCATAATTTATAAGCTAACATGCCTAGTGCTAACACCTCGTTGAATTATCAAAAGCGGCTCTTGTTGCTAGAATCGCTTTAAAGTTTTAATTACTTTCGTATGTGACCTACGAGTTCTGTTAACTCTACCTATTGTTGTGAATTGAGTCGTTTTATTTTTATATATCTCTAATGATATCTTTAATTTACAAACTTTGTGCAATATAATCTATTTATATCAAGTGAAATACGTTCAATGTTGAAACATATTAATACGCTGTTTTGTTAAGTAACTTTCGTATTTAATACCATGGTGACATGGACCAGAATCAAAATTTAGTTGAATCAAAAGTAAAATGCGATGGCACTATATTAAGAACACTTCCTTAGTTTTTTTGAAATGAAACAATTAAAGAGACAAGCACACATATATAGGATCTAAGCGTGCGAGAGAATGAAATAAATACATTGTCGTTTATTTGAGCATTTCTTAGTTTTTAAGGTTACAAATTCTCCCGTATGTAATAGGTACGTTTTTTTTAAATAATGAAACTTTTTTGTATGTTACATGGTACTTATGGTTTCAATCTCCAATTTAGTCAATTTCGTGTGATGGAAGAAGAAGTTAGAAATGTATTCATACAAATTATGAAGTGTTATTTTAAGTCCAATTGAATAAATAAATGCCAACAGAACAACAGAACAAGTGAATATCAATCTGTCAATCTTTTTAAAGATATCTTTATGTTGTTTTCCGTTCAACTATCTTATTATAGTGGTTGAGACACGCTGAAGCTATAACTGGTTTCAGTTTCACTAGTTCCAACTTCTCACAGAAAACTGACGAGAAGTAACAATGCTTGCATTGTTACGTATCGTTCGGTCAGTGAGAGCACCAGATGCCCACCTCTCCCCTTTTCCTTTCCTAAATAACACTAGCTGGCAATGTGCTTAGAACTCCTTTGGTATTGCTGGTGTCTATGGACGGCGGCGATAACTTAATATCAGGTGAGTTTTTTAACCCATTCACTTTTCCGTATGAATTTTGGAACATTTTTTTTTTTCATATAGACCCCGTTCAAATCATTACAAATATAGTGAGAAAGAATTAGCCAAATAAGTGCTGTCATTTTGAAGACATGTGCTTACATATATTTGGTTTTTATTTCGAACTGATTATCGATGTTGGTCGAAGCGGTCTGTACAGATTCACCGGGCTTTTCGGGCGAGCGCTTAAGGCACTCAGCCGTATGGCAGCGAGCTCAAGGGCGTACGAGCGTGCCTCGGCTTGGGTTGTTTCCTTGCGTATAATATCGTGTATCTATCTAAAATATTCATGAAAGCTAAGTTAAACATACATGTATGCGTTGATGAGACTCATACGTGTACCTTTAATGTGTGTCAAGAGCGTGTGCAAGTATTTTGAGTCTGATAATTTGGCTTAGGTTACGTACATTCGGCGTTTGATTTTCATTTATAAATATATTGTAGATAGATGGATGCCATTATTTATAATAATGTATTTAGATTACTTTTAATACCCTTTTTGTTTTATATACCATAATTTTATGATTGACAAATATTTTACGTTATTTTTTCAAGAACTTCAAATTAAGATTTTTACATATAAAATATAAAGATCATAAAAAACTTCTAAAAAACATGTTAAACTTCAAAAAATGCACTTCGTTCTCAATGTATAAAAAAATTGAGCCGTCTCGGGACGTCTGGTAGTTGTGAAACATCGAAATTGTTTGAATAGAACGAATCTCAAATTCTCAAATTACACTATAGCTACTACTGAGAGCTTAGTGCGGCAAGAGAGACTGCGCATAGTCGCTTGCGCATGACCCGTCACCACGTCTGACACACTTGCCACCCTAACTATCACCTTTTACGATACCCACGGGAAGATATGGGGTGGTGTTATTCTACTCTGCCGACACCACACGGCTTTAAAAAGACTAAACATGTTATATGAACGATTAAGATTCGATTTAGCTCATTTTGAAATATAACGGCTCAAAAAGGTAATGCTATGAAGCTGGCAAATTAACAGGTAATATTGAAGTGACAAAGCATTAGTTGATAGCGTGGTTAGACACAGCGTCGATGAACGTAGGTTCTAATCCTTGCAACCAAGTCGGAGCTTCCTGTGAAGGAAAACATTGTGATGAAATTATAGAATGGTGTTAAAGTTTTTACATAATCCACACCAGATTAGGCCCCCCTCGGCAGCGGCTCAAGCTTAGGTCCGTTCCCTCGACGTGGAGCCCTTGCGTACGCTGCACGCGCGATAGAGTGACACAAAATCTTACATCACTGCAACAACATTACACATATCACCTCCACAAACGTGCACGCATACATGTTTACATATGAAAGTGAAAGGATTTTGTTTCTTTTCCTTATCGAATTGAAGTAGTTTAGAAAATTATCCGATACGAAATATATATAAGAGTTGTTGAGGTTTGTATGCTTGGTACACATATATGTTCCAACAATTCATATATGTATGAATAGTTAGCTTAGGTCAGCTCAGATAGGTCGCGATTTGCACGTTTGAGGCAACAACCCAAGCCGAGGTGTGCCGTGCATCCCTTGAGGTAGTTGTCAAATAAAATCGGCTGAGTACCTTAAGCGCGTACCTTAGTAGTTCGGTGAAGCTGTTTAGACCTTGCTAGGTCAATAGCGTAGTCAGTTCGAGAAAAAAAAAACAAACCACCTGGAACTGATCACCCTCAAGTCGAAAATCTGTCGTCGAGCACTTGTTGTTGAGAACCAGTCCCTCTAGATTTGACGTGTTTACCTTCTTAGACCATAACAAATGCTAAAACCTATAAAATATTTAAAAAAAGATTTCATTTTACAAAAACGAGTAAAGAAAATTTTAATACATTTAAAAACCCAAGCTTTCAGATAATCGTTTAGCGATTCAGTGAACATTATTCGTCGTGTAATGCACTTCATAAATCTAGGCTTACGAGACGATCCAGCGATAAATGAAAGCTGTACGGTAGACCACGCTCAGAGTATCGACCGCAAACTTCCAATCTGTTAATGGACTGTTTCTCACATCAGCGCAGAACTGGGACAATGAAAAATGTCTCTTTGTCTTTTGACAAATTTTTAAATACAACTCATGTTTAAAGTATACTTGGAAATCAGTTTACATCTATTTTCTACGTACATAAAATGATACGAAATGTCGTTGCGTGCGTGCGCTTTATGCAAAATGTACTAGAAAAAATTCGATCAACTTTAGTTTTACTTTTTAAACTCCTTATTTAAGAAAAAATATTACATTATATTAATTATTAAAACTAGCCTCTGCCCGCGACTTCGTTCGCGTGGAATAAAGATATTCTTTATTTCTAACACGTAGCGGATGCTATGAAGAGGAAAAAACTCCGATTTTGAAACATTCTTCATTCCTATTGGTTATAGCGTGATGATATGTAGCCTACAATCATTCTCAATAAATGAGCTGTATAACATTGAAAGAAATTTTCAAATCGGACCAGTAGTTCCTGAGATTACCCTCTACAACGTCACAACGTGACTAATTTTATCTCTTTATAATATTAGTATAGACTAGCTGGCCCGTGCCCACTTTGTTGGGCACTAATTGTTAAGACAGCATTCGTAGGAAACGTTTTCGTTCGACGTGAGTAACGAGACACCCAAGTCAACCTCACCTGCATGTGGTGCATCCTGCTGAATAACGAACGAGGCAATGGCGAAAGCGGGGTGGTAGGGTTTTACAGCCCGACTGGGTCGCAATCACCATGCATATGGCGAAAAAGCCCGTCATAGTGACTCGCTTCTGCGCGTCGCGTTTCGGAATCAGCCTGTGCATATCCAGTACCGGGTGACTTTCGTCATTATGGCCGGCATGACAGCGGCGACCGGCGATGGATAATCTGTCTCTCGGTGGTTGCCGATGTTTTTGGATTGTACTATGCTTAACATCAGGCATAGTGCAGTCACTATGTTGTGCTTCGATAGAAAAAAAAAACATTTTTTCTCTGACTCTGCAAATCCGACTATCACAAAAAGGTGTTTCCATTATTCGAGTTAATATATAGCCAATGACACTCACAAATAACGTAGCTTTTCATTGGTAAAATAATTTTCAAAATCGGTTAAGTAGATCCAGATATTACCCCTACAACCTCACAAACATTATCCCTTTATAATGTTAGTATAAATTTTAAGAAACTACTATTTAAACACTACAGAAGACAAAGAAATGGTATAAATAAAGTACTATATATTATTGCCTTCCTTTGTTTAATAGGTTTTAGTGGGTATTAGTTAGTACTTCCAGACAAATTTATTAATTAGGGCACAGAGCATCAACTATTTAATTTGAAGTTTAGATTATATTCGCCTTCATATTTAAAAGATTAGCTTTCATCGTGACGTCTTTGTATTTTTATGTTAATTACTTCAATAGTGATTAAAAACTGTAATAACCTTATTAATACCAAGTTTACAAAACCCTAAGAAAGCCTACCTACCTTTGCTAATTTCATTTCATTGCGTTGCGTTTAGAGCTTTAGCAGTGATAAGATAAAAAACGGACAGATTTATTTTCACTTAATATACCTATTAAATATATATTTTACAAAGGTGTTTACTTTGTAAACCGAAGTATGTACTCATCTGCCTTTATTCTGTACTAGCTGTTACCCGCGGCTCCGCACGCGTTTTTTGAATGTATTAAATAAATGTAAAATTGTTATTAGATGTGTAAATAACAATAATACTCTTTCAAAAATATTTGTAAGTATGACACGCACATCATCTACAGTAACAGGTAATATGTATTATGTACATTATATATGTGAATACTAATAGTGTATCGAATGGGATGAGATTTATCATAAGCCACATACATAGCTGGAACTTTAAACTACTATCTATGTATCAGCCTCATTGCTCACTTACACTATATAAGAAAGTAATGAAAATATTAAGCTATACATTATCGAACAATATGTGTTCAATCTTTTATTGTATAGATATAATATCAGGTATCGTCTGCTGAACTCGCTAGCTTCGCTCGCTAAAACAGCTATTAGTTGGTTATTTGCCCGTAAAATTTCCGTTCAAATATTACTTGTAGTCCGTTGAAGTTGTTAAGACCTTGCTAGGTTAATAGCGCAATCATTTCTAAGAAAACAAAACCGTTCATATAGGTCCAGCTGTTTCGGAGATTACCCGGAACAAATAAACAAACAGATATATCGACAGAATAAAAAAAAATGTTGATATTTGTAGCACCGTATTCATCAAAAAGTATTTATTTGAATATTATATACACACGCTTTACTCTTATAATACGTAATACGCAATATATCACAAACCAAAAATTGGTAACAAAACTAACGTAGAATAAACTTTTTGAGGAGTTTTTGACGGGATTTCAGTCAGTGTTATGTAGGGATTTTATATTTTATTCATAATTTTGTATTATTTTACTCTATATTGTGTTAAATTGGCGGCGTTTTATGTAATATGGTTTGTTTATTATGCATGAGTGAAATAAATGAAAACTAATGCCATGGAGCATGTATTCTGTAAGCTTGAAATTAAGAAGATAAAAATTTACGAAATATTATATAGAAGATTTGGCGCTTATGTATAGAGAATACATAAGAACTACCTATACTGACAATTTCAGAATTGGCAGTATGGATTAATTCCTTCGCCTGTATTGTGATGGACGAATATTATTACTACTAACCTTTAAGAATATCAGCACAAAATAAAATTTACAAATGTTTCCGACACAAACGTACCACGTATAATTAAAAATTGAAAACAAAACTAACGTAGAACAAACTTTTTGAGTAGGAACACAAAATAAACCATGAAAATATTTCCGATAGAAGAAGAAGAAGAAGAAAGATTTTTTATTGTCATAGCTTACAGTTGTACAAAAAAAAAACTTTTAAATATTAAACATGCAAAACTATGGCAATGAGGCCTGGCGTCAGCGTATTGCCGTTTTTGAGAACGGCGCTGGTTTTCAGCCAAACCTCAAATTTCAGGCTAAATTAAAAGCAAGCATTACTTTTTTTTTTTTGCGCCCAAGTGTGGACATAAATTTGAATATTAGATCTATTGCTACCATATAATAATAACCAAAACTAAAATAGAATAATAAGAGAAAAACATTACAAAATAACATTGTGATAATATGAATGCGTCAAATCTGTTGATAGAATATAATTATAAACGGCCTAATATTTGTTCCTCAAGAATTTTTTGTTTCATGAGTTTCTTAAATATAAATTTGTTTTTTGTCTGTAATGGAGGAGGTATATTATTCCAAATTTTTGACGCAGCATATTTAAAACTTCCTTCAAAGCCTACTGACTTATGTTTAGGTAGGGATACAGTGTTTCTTATTTTAGATCTTGTGTTTATATTATGAATGTTCCTATACCAGTCAAATTTAGTATACAGGTATTCTGGTTTTTTACTCCTAATAATAGTGTGCGTGAGACAAGCCAAGTGTAAGTATCTCCTTGAACACATATTTAAGATATTTTTGCTATTAATGATCGGAGATATATGCGACCATTTAGGTACATCATAACAGAATCTGATACATGCGTTTTGAACACGTTGAATTGCTTTTGACGTTTTCTCCATTAATCTAGGCCCATAGACCACATCGATAGAACGATAGAATGTTATCGCGTTACCATGGCAACGCATATAATACTGACATTAACACGCAGCGGAAGCTTAAAAAATAGCCCGTTTTTTTGACATTCTTAATTAGTGCTCAACTCCTGTTGGTTTTAACGTGATGATATGTAGCCTATAGCCATCCTCGATAAATGAGCTATCTAACACTAAAATAAACTTTTAAATCGGATCTGTAGTTCTTGAGATCATAGCGTTCAACCAAACAAACAAACAAACTCTTCAGCTTTATATATTAGTATAGATTTCAATTTGACATTTTTGATTATTTATTATCCAAGGGAGGATATTATATCAAAAATTAATTAAATATAATAGTAGTTTAAATCTACAAAAATGTTTTTTTTTTTTTTTTTATTGAAGCACGACATAGTGACTGCACTATGCCTGATGGTAAGCATAGTACAATCCAAAAACAGTGGCGACCACCGAGAGACAGATTATCCATCGTCAGTCGCCGCTGTCATGCCGGCCATAATGACGAAAGTCACTGGATATGTACAGGCTGATCCCGAAACGCGACGCGCAAAACCGAGTCACTATGACAGGCTTTTTCACCATGTACATGGTGGTTGCAACCCAGTCGAGCTGTAAAACCCTACCACCCCGCTATCGCCATTGCCTCGTTCGTTGATCAGTTGATCAGCAGGGTGCACCACGTGCAGGTGAGGTTGGCTTGGGTGTCTCAAGTCTTAAGATGTTACTCGACACCCCTTACACCCCAAGAGGTTCTAGCAATCAAAATCTAGATTGAAGTATAAACTTAATTCTTATGCCAATTTATACTACATCCCTCGCCAAACTTTGTGACCGTTCTGAATATAACTGGACAGAATAAAAATTTTGGTAAAAATACCTATTTTTTTAAATTTATGTCATTATATATGTCATAGGAAGCAAACGATCAAGAGGGTCAACTGATGTTAAGTGGTCACCGCCGTCCATAGACACTAGCAACACCAGAGGAGTAGCAAGTGTAGCGAAAGAAACGCAATAATGAAAACACTGTTACTTCACGTCGGTGTTTCTGTGGATCAGATGGTATTACCCCGGGCGAGCCGACTCATACATGTTGAAACCAGTAATACATTAAACATGGTACTACCAAATACGAAAATCTTATATTACATTATATGTATAACATTAAGATGATTTAAAGATAATCAAATGCCACTTTTAGATTCGTATAATAATACTTTTACTCTGTTTTATGTATTAAGCTCCTGACGATACCTAAGTCTGGGCTTAAGGCTATATTTAGAGCGAACATCTTCAATGAAATGTCAAGCGGAAGTTCAAGTTAACGGAATCTACAGGATTAGAATAACATAATCGCAAAGTGGTTTTGATCGAAAACTTATGCCGTAAATAAATTCAAGCCTTAATCAAAAGGTTTTTATGAATCCATACATAAAAGTAAAGTTGAAGTTCAAAATATTTACTCGAAATAAAATGCGAAGTGGTTAAAGCGATTTTAATAATGCTTTTAGGTACTGATAGATCTAAGCTAGATATAATTATGCTTATCCATTGCGGCTAAGCAGTATGATGAAATTAAATCGATGTAAACTAAATGCGCTATAGTATTAAATAGTTGGATGGTGGGATTATGCAATACATAATAATGCAAAATATTAAAAAGAGTATAAAATAGGCGTGAGAGGGAAAGAAAGCTTAGAACTGTAGGCGACCTTCCCTTTTAAATGAATATACTAACTTACAACTCAGCATTATCTCATAACGAGGCAAAAGAAGTATAAATTAAAATTTAATTAATTTAAAACATTTTTTTTTCTCGTTCTGACTACGCTATTGACCTAGCAAGGTCTTAACAGCTTTTTTTCTCAAACTGACGACGCTATTGACCTAGCAAGGTCTTAACAGCTTCACCGGACTACTGTATTAAAACAGAAAAAACGTCACAGCGGGAGGAGCAAGAAGCCACAGCCAGAGGGGATATCTTGATGTTGTCTCCCCGCGAACCTCGCATGGGGGGAGCGAGACGAATTTCCGTGGTGGTATGTGTAGTTTTGAGTTTTAACTTTGGTAGAGCCACTCTGATTCTATAACTGGTTTCAGCATGAATGTGTAGGGTCGCTCGGGGTAGTACCTCCCTCTCACAGAAAACGGACGTGAAGTAAGAATGCTTGCATTATTGCTTTTCGTTCGGCCAGTGAGAGCGCCCGAGGCCCATCTCCCTCTCTTCCCCTTTCCCCCCTTCCCCACTAACACAGACTGGCAACGCACTTGCGACTCCTCTGGTATTGTTGGTGTCTATGGACGGTAGTGATCACTTAACACCAGGTGGCCCACCTGTTCGATTTCCTCCTATGTCATATAAAAAAAAAATTGAAGCGAAATCTTCGAAAATGAAGCAAAAAGAGCGTATATCTTATTGTTATCCAATACCCAGAGGCAAACGAGACTGCTCCCACTGTACTCGACACTGTGTGCGTTCTACCACTTTTTGCCACACAAAAAGTTTGCGGATCGGAATTTTAAAGCCCTCGTATAAGAAGTTGCACTTCCAAAAGAAAGTAACTAAATTATTTTCACGACTTGCACGATCATAAAGTCACAAGCGTGGGTTAGTGTTAACATATATTCTAACAAACCCCAGTAAAGTTATTAGACCGTGAAGAATTTAAACTTCAGCAGTATTAGATAAAGTCCAACGGCACACGCGTGATCAACTCTTTTAGATTTAAAAATATTTAATGTTTTATCATTATCATACTTATCACTTAGGTGATAAAGTTTATATTTGCTTGTAACTATATAGGTAGGGTTTATTATTTTACATCGGTTGAACCCATCGATCCCGTCCGCAACGTTATAATGTATGAAAATTGTACCAGATGATCGTTTAACATGAAAATGCTTATAGAATTATCGTTTAGGAATTCTATTGGTTTAAGGGATTATGTATCGTACTGGAATATTAATGTTGTGTAAATATATGTTTTCGGGTAAATGTCTTTAAATTTGAATATATTTTCTTTTACTTAGGTAATGTTGGTTGTCAAAATTTAACAGTTTAGAGTTAAGTTGTTGTTTTTTATTAATTATTGAAATGAAATAGATTTGTTTAATTGGATTACATACATATTGTATTACCAAAGGCGATAAGATATACATGGGTTACTATCATGATCAGAGATTGACTGTGACACACATGCGCCTTAATAATATAACAATACGAGGACATTATGTATATATATATCGTGTATATATATTTTTTAAGCTTTGGAATTACCCCATTCTGAATGTATTTATTAAAATTGATATCTTCATAAATGGCATAAGTTATATTTAGTACTAGCCTCTACCCGCGACTCCGTCCGCGTGGAATAGATACACCAACACTAACACACAGCAGTTCTCAAAAGGAAAAAAGATCCCGATTTTGAAACATCTCTCATCTTTGCTCCGCTCCTATTGGTCTTAGCGTGATGATATATAGCCTATAACCATTCTCGATAAATGAGCTATATATTACTGGAATAATTATTCAAATCGGATGAGTAGTTCCTGAGATTACCTCCTACGACATCACAACGTCACAAACTTTACCTTTTTATAATATTATAAGTGTATTAGTATATTAGTATAGATTTACTGTACTGTAATTAACGTAAATAAAACTGTAGGCGGTCGCTAGTTTGAAATATGCAGTTAGAATATTTTTTAATTTCTTAAAACAACATCCATTTAATATTACACACAATAATGTATATTATTTATATATTATATATGTAGTTATAATTAATATTTAAACAATATATTCGACTCAAAGCGAGACATTTGCTCAAAAGTGGCACTTTTACTAAGTGGTATTATTATTCTCAGTTAATTGTAATTCACCGTCATTGATGGACTTCAACCGATTAGATCTTTACATTATATTCAAGTTATCTGATTATTTCACTTAAAGAGTGTCCTCTTTAAATATAATTTGATGGGACGAGCGACTAAGAGTTTGTCAATTTATATGGAAAATTCGATTATCTTCTGAAACCAAGAGTCAAAGTGCTTTCACTCGAGTTCAATTAGTATATTTTATCTCGATAGATATTTAACATATTACATTAATTTATACACTATTTTTATTAGTGATCTTTAAGATTGAACCAATGTTACACTGCTTAACTAAAGCTGACTATTGATTGGTGAATTACGTCGATTGCCCTGCATTCGAATCCCAGCAGTGGGCCGGAGTTTGCGGTGATGGAAGAAATCGTAATGAAATAGTAGCATTATCATAGGATTTTATGAATACCACCCTAAAATGCAAAGCTATTACCGAGCACCTATCAGTGTGTTTTAAGGCAGCTGCTCTCCAGAGCCATCCCAGTCTAGGTTTACCTTTTATTATCTTAGGATATACCGTTGTTCACCATCTGATGAGATTGTAGTACAAAGAGTATCAAAAGTAATTTTTTGGAGACTAATACTTACTGATATTAAAACTCAGAACTATAACTATTTTTGTGCAATTGTTTTAATTTGATGCCTTTAATAATGAAAAAACAGAGTTTACGATTATAACAAATCGTTGCTTACAGAGTAAATTTTGTTTAAGTGAAAAATATGATGGGCTAAGTTAAATACTGGCTCGTAATAGAAACAGAAAATGTTTTTCATTTAACCTATTTGACTAGCATTCGAATGGCTACGTTTCTCTGAATTTTGCAGTAATTTTTATAAAAAACATAGTTCTCTTTCATAGTTATAGATTGTCATAAAAAAATGAATGTATATTTGAATAAAATGTTGCAATTTACATACACGAGCAATTTCACAAAGAACACACGATCTTTAATATAACTTACTATCGGTTATATAGTTAAATGTTCTCTGTTAAGTTTATCACCCGAAATATAGGATATTTAGTTCGATGTACTAGCTATGAATGCACGGCTTTCACGCGAGTTGCCCACCGATTCATCTGAGGTCGCACATTATTCAAGTAAGCCTCAAAATTCACCAGTTGAAAGAAATTTCAAATCAGTCCCTGTTCTCCAACCAAAGAATACTCAACGAACAACGTCCGGATTTAGTATTTAAGAGTTTGGTATAACTATACATAATTTTGTTTTATGACACTAGGATGCAAGTGAAAATTTTTTCGGGTTAATTATTCGATGTAAGGTATTGAAGTCGCCTTTATAATGTTAATTTCTTAATTGGAAAATGGGAATCATAATGTGAAATCAATAGTAAAGAAGATATCTAACCATACATTTTTATTTCAATCTGCGTATTAGAGTACGGAATACATAATAAATATAATCTTTCAGGTGATAGACGCATTTTATAAAATGAGCGCAATATTTATTGAAATCATTAAATCATGTTGAACTAAGCCATGAGCGTCGCCATATTGGCCTTGGTTGCTTGAACGAGCGCCTTTCTCATTACCCCCCTACGGCGGGCTATAATGCGCTATACGATATAGGGAAGAAAAAATTTAACGACATGAAAAAAAGTTTAGGGTGGTAACCAACACAATCACACTGATCGGGGTACCTAGCCTAGGCAGTGGACTGTATATAAATTGGCTGAAGGTAGATACCCCTTGAAAATGTATGCCGAATCTTTATAATCGGGATAAAAGCTCACTCACCTAATATAATATGTCTCCTCCGCCGCCGTTACCGTTGGTGAGAGCACCGGTTATCCAAAATAGCATATACACAAAACAGAATTCCGGGTTGCCGTGGTAGTGGCGAATGATTCCGAATGTAAGCGCGGGTTCCGAGCAAGTGCCGCTGAGCAAGTGGTCTATCATCCCCAATTATCCGTTGACAAACGACGTGTCAAAAAAGAATTTTGCCTACCCCTAACCAATTTATGCTCGAACAAAGTTTGACTTCAATAAATAAAAAGACAATCTTTTTTTACAGCGTTATGTAAATATAGTATGCTTATAAATTAACTGGGTAACATTGAACCTTGATCGCAAATCATTACCCTTCTTGCCGCTACATACCGCTATAATAGTAAAGTTTTGGCACAGTTCTTAGGTACCTATACTATACAAATCATAGGCAACAAGAATGAAAAAGTCTTTAACTATGTAATGCTTTTGGACCGGTACCAAAACGTTCAGTCAAATCCGACATTCGGGCTTGAAGGTCCGTATGTAAATAGATGCTATTTGTTCCTGACCCCGTCCACTTGAGTTCATTTTAATAATCCTAGGAAATATTATATACATTTGGGTAAAGTTTGAATTTGGTAAAGTAGTTATTGAAATAAAAAATATTTCTAATATGCAATGTTTTAAAAAGCATAGAAAGGTATGAATAATTAAAAAATGAAAGACGTGAGGCACGTGCAACAATGTAAATAATATGTATATTATGTTAGTGTTTTTAATACAATATAAGTTTTAACATTTGACATTAACATTTATTGTTCTTTGAATCTTGTGTGTGTGAAATTAACATTTTAAAGTAAATTAACAAAATTTTCTTTTTTAATTTCAACAAGTTGTAACTAATGATTAAGCAGACAAACAAGAAGGCAACTTAACATTGCAGTGTCATTTATTTCCAAGACGATAACAGATTCAAGTCTCTAACTTATCGAAAAGTTAGTTTTGATTACAAATTCTGTACTAAGGGGACAAACAAACGAAATAATACAGCGAGTTAATATCGCGTTGTCATTCACATCTGAGCTAAGTTATAAGATGCAAATCTCTAATTAATAAACAATCCAAAAAATGTACGGGAGAGAAAATAACTATTTCAGCATTTACTAGATTTAATCCTCTTAGTGTGTAAAAATAGCGGATGAAATTTTTCATTTATAATTTTAGTAGGCGGTAGAGCCACGCTGAGTTATTACTGGCTTCAGTATGAATGAGTTGGCTCGCTCGGGGTAGTACCGCCCTTTCACAGAAAACCAGCGTGAAGTAACAGTGCTTGCATTGTTGCTTTTCGTTCTGTCGGTGAGAACGCTGAAGGCCCACCTATCCTTACCTTCCCCATTTCCATAATAATAATAATATAATAAATTTATATAATAATAAAAAATACGTGTGGCACTCGGGGACTGCCGCGGTAAACCTATTGCATTGCATTTTTTATTAACTTATGCAATTATAACTATTTATTTATTTTATTTATGCAGTATTTTTTTTCCTTTGTTTTTTTTTCTTTGATATTAATTCAAGTTACACTTTTTGAGCGTGATGCCCGATAAGAAAACAATTTTTTTTCTTTTATTAAATAAATGAGAAGTTAATATTGTTCAAAATATGTTTCTTATCTTACAATACATGTAGGTTATTCAGGAAAACATTTTGTACACAAATTATACGAGTACAGATATTCACTGTTGTACATAGATGATAAATACCTATACACCAGTATACTTTCTCACAAACAGCTGATTACGTATTCGTTCGATTTCGGAGCAGCTCGTCTCGATCCGTGCGAGCTTTGTACAGTCGTATCATATATACGTTAAGCGAACGCTCGGCCGAGCTACATCGTAGGCAGAATGGGGGGTGTTAGGTATTTTCGTTACGGAATTTTTGGATTCGGTCTCCACGCTCAAGGCCCGCGATAGAAGCTATGCAATAGCTTAAAAATACGTAATTTCTTATGAACTTAAAGCTTAGTACAAATAATTACTTGATTTTTTAAGTGAAAATTTCTTTAGCCCCGTTGAACGATTTTTGGTAAGAGGTAACTTAAGTGTTCGCCTTATCGATGACGTCGACATGCTTGTGACATATTAGCCTTATGTCAGACTAGCGACGCTTAGTATAACGGCCTTAGTACATGTAATATTGATGTTGTTATATTAAGCTTGTGCAGTGTATAGTATGTTTGATTCATAAATAAACTCCATAGAAATATATAATTATTGATCGGAGTGCTAATAGATGTGAAACCAGACTAATGTTGATAATTTCAATTTACAAACTATGAAATTTTAATAATTCAATCTATATTTATTTCAATACTCAAAGAAGAATACAGTTATTCCGTTATTTTGAGTTTTCATTCCTGTTGGCAGTCATTAATATTGTCGTGTCTTTCAAATTCTTTTAAAATTTAGGGTTATCCCTAAGAGATTTATAGTAATTTTCACGAAGGTGTGAGCAGAAGTTACTTTTTAAAAGATTTTTAGATTCGATAATTTTACCTTCGATGTTAAGGAGAGTTTCATCTGGATTTAATATATTTAAAGGGGTTGCCCGTAAAAGTATTCTATAAAATAAGAGATCTTAAATTTATTCTTATTAGTTTACGATAAAATATTGACATTAATAGAATTATGATTCAAATATTGTTTGAAGGTGGTAGAGCCACGTTGAAGCTATAACAGGTTTCAGCATGAATGGACCGGCTCGCCCGGGGTAGTACCACCATCTCACAGAAAACCGACGTGAAGTGACAGTGCTTGCACTGTTGCGTTTCATTCGGTCAGTGAGAGCGCCGGAAGACCAACTCCCCTAGCCTCGCCACTTCCTCCTCCCATCCCCTATATTCCTTCCTCAAACACAGGCTAGCAACGCACTTGCGACTACCCTGGTGTTGTAAGTGTATATGGACGGCGGTGATCACGTAACTCGCCTGCTCCTTTGCCTCGTATGACATAAACAAAACTATTTTTACTTTTACTATATAGGATAGTCGATATGCTAGGAAAAAAAAACTGCTTTACACGAGTTCTAAGAAAGGATATTTAATATTTTTCCTACTTATTTTTCCTATCGGCGTAATGGGCGTGAAAATAAATACATTTTTATAAAGCCTTACAATCTGCTCTGAATTGGGCATCTCGCCAAACCTCTTAGCCATGGCTATCTTCTTATACTTTGAAGTGTTTTTACTGTTTAATGAGAGTTATCATCACAAAAGCAAGAATAATTGTGTTATCTTCGTCTTTTATACTATGACTAGCTGTGCCCGCCACTTCGCTTGCGTGGAACCTAATAATTAAGAAACAGTGAATAATAAAACCATCTCAGTGTAATTGTCCATTTACTTATCTACTCTTCTCTGTAGAAAATTCTATTCGAAAATACTACATTTGTTTCTAGAGGTCCTCTTTCTCCTCTTAGGTTCCTCCTCTTAGATTATACTAATAGGATTCAAAGATAATTTAAATTAAATTGTAAATATTTTTTGTTAAGCTTTACAGTCAAAAGATCCGTTTTGTAATCATAACGAACTCTTTAAACCGTGTACTTATCGTTAAGATGAGATTTGCGGACCATTTTTGTTTTTTATTGTTGTATTTTCTGTGTATTAAATTGCTTCCGTGAGCGATACTAATCTGTTTAGAGCGTGTTATGAGAGATTAAACGTACTCGGAAAAGGAATATTATGGAACGTAAGCTTTAATATCGGTTTTCTCAGTTAGTCTGTATTTTATACTAATATTATAAAGAGGTAAAGTTTGTGAGTTTGTGTGTTTGTGACGTTGTGATGTTGTGACGTTGTAGGGGGTAATCTCAGGAACTACTGGTCCGATTTGAATAATTCTTTCAGTGTTATATGGCTCATTCATCGAGAATGGTTTTAGGCTATATATCACCACGCTAAAACCAATAGGAGCAGAGCAGAGATGAAAAATGTTTCAAAATCGGGATGTTTTTTCCTATTGAGAACGCGAACGAAGTCGCGGGCAGGGGCTAGTTTTGATATAATAAAAATTGTTAGATAGCCTATGCATACACTATATTTTGAAAATTCAAACAGAGGTCGCATGAATTGATCATTTGTTTTTTTTTTATATCATATGAGTCAAACAAACAGATGGGTCACCTGATGTCAAGTGATCACCGTCGTCGATAGCTACGTGCAACACCAGGGGAGTCGCAAATGCGCTGCCAGCCTGTGTTTGGGGAAAGGGTAAGGGGCAGAGGAGGAGGGAGGGGCGAGGGGAAGGGAGATGGTCCTCCGGCGCTCTCACTGACCGAACGAAACACAGCAATGCAAGCACTGTTATTTCAAGTCGGTTGTCTGTGAGAGGGTGGTACTAATCCGGGCGAGCCGACCTATTCATGCTGATACCAATAGCTTCAGCGTGGCTCTACCACCTACAGGATTTGTATTAATTTATGATATTACAAGCGGGCCCGGCGGACGTTGTCCCGCTCTGTTAATAAAAAAATCTCGACAAATTATACACCTAAACCTTTCTCCTGAATTACTATATCTACTGGTGAACCGCGTGAAAATCCGTTCAGCAGTTTTGAGGTTATCATGAAAAGACA
The DNA here is from genome assembly GCA_014332785.1 of Antheraea mylitta. NCBI lineage: Eukaryota > Metazoa > Arthropoda > Insecta > Lepidoptera > Saturniidae > Antheraea > Antheraea mylitta. The sequence continues at coordinate 16,765,733 of JACEII010000008.1, read as the reverse complement.
GTCAGACAGCGAGACGTGACAGAGGACTGTGTTTTATAATATGTAATGATGAATCGCATCATCTTTATATACAAAGTTTCAGTATAAATGTCTTCATAATCCTAATCTTCTTAGACAGCTTCACGCAATTCAGCTAATTCTTTTTAGTATTTTATAGCCATCCATGGTTCTCAGTTATAGAATTCAGATTTAGAATCTTTTTGTTTTGTTTTTTTTTTCTCGCATATCAATACATGATCCTCAATTCATCCAATCCATTGTTGGCTTCATCGTCATTTACCATCAGGTGAGATTGTGGCCAAACGCATGCCTGTAAAACATTAAAAAAAGAAAAAGAATATTAGTTTCCTATGTAGTGGATTCAGTTGTCAGATGAAGCAGTCTTTTCTATCTAAATATTGTTATATTGTGTCTACAATAATAACAGATGTTACTTCATCTAACGTTATTTTAAAAACTGTACTAGTATTGTAAATGTGATGGAATTATTTGTTTATTAAATGCATAAAACTCTAGAACTGCTGCTTAGTTAAAGAAAAATATATTTGTATGTTACAGCTTATTTATTATTAAAGGTTATAAGTTACCCAATATTCCGCTATGGTCTTTAGAATCACCCGAGTAAATATGTTACAAAATGGAGATTAGAATATGTGATAAACGAGAGTGGAGTATAACAATCCGGGTGATCCGTGTAGCGTTTGTCAGTGTACCGAGGACAGAAGACTAGTTGGCGCCCGACGAGAAGCGAACATTACCGAGAAGACCCATTCTGTAAATGCTTCTAACAGCTCAGCCATCTAGTCGGCTTCCTACGCAATTGTCATATTGTTAACGAAACTTCACTAACCGTGTTGACATAAAATTAAATTTCTTCACTGCAAACACGAGTGTAGCCGTTCGTTAAAGTGTGATATATCACAAAAAAGTAAACGCGCTCTCGTGGCATATAAACAAGACGATACCCGCGTCTCGAGGTTGCAGGGCGCTGTACGAAATGTAGTTTTTATCATGCTTTGATGTTTGCTTTTTGCATTCGTGTCTGTAAGATCCTATGTTTTAGTTTAGTGCTATTTTAGCAATCATACTACAATATTTACGACCTCATCTGTATTACATTGGTTAAGGTATGCCATGCATATTCAATTGCCATTCCTCTTTTTTGAAATCTCACTTATTAGCGAATATCTTTGCTCAGATCTATACATGAATACATATCTGCTTCTAAAAGCAAACGGTGTTCAGATATTTTGTTTTAAATTTCGAAAATGTCTCGTGCATTTACGACAAACATTTTAAAGTTTATTTACTGAACGTTATATGCGGTTCGTTCTACGTTCACGGTTCGTAGTTAAGCTAATTCCATCAGGGAGCGCAAAAACCACGAACGTTGGATGAGGGTGGGTCGTTTCATTACATTCGCCTTTTTAACTCCTCGGTCATGTAGACTTTTTTTCTTTTTAACCGTGCTCTATACGAGTATATATAAAGATATCTTAATACATAATTTTTTCAGTACATATTTTGTTACGTTTCCAATCTAATACCTTTGAACAAGCAATTCTTGTCTATTTTTATATTTGTATATATTCAGGATCTCGGAAACGAAGTCATTTATTTCTGTGAAACTTAGTGTGTAGGTAGTTTCGGGGACGGTAAATCGATCTAGCTAGATTTTATTCATAGAAAACTTTTTTAACTGGGTTTTCAGGCAATAAAAAAAAAGCAGAATATAAAGGTAAATTTCACCGCCGCTGTCAAAACAATAATAGCTCTAATGGAAATCGGTTGCTTCGAAAATCGGTATAAGCCCAGTTCGAATCCGAGTGACAGCAGGAGAGATATATTTTTTTTATTATTTTTTTAATTTCATAAGGCAAATCTAACAGTTTTTAATTATTTTTTTGTATTAAAAATATTTTCTTTAATGTAAGAAATTGAAGTTTTATAGGACAAATATAAACATAAAGACACTACGTCTTTATATTATTTCTACATTATAAATTCTATAGAAGATATCTTAAAATAAAAAATACTTTATTCGATTTAAGCCCTAAAAAGGCGCTTATGGGCGTCAAAGCTACCAACGGTTCGGAAAATAATCCAGTCATGTGGGTATTTATCACAACGTTTTGGCAGAACCGACATCGGATTGTTTCAGATGAGTGTGTAGTTTCTTCCTTATTTTTTTTTAGATTAACGAGTTTTAGCTGTATGTTGATATAAGTTACGATGGAACTGACATATCAGAAATGATAAAATACTCTAAATTTGAAAAAGATAAAATATATGTATATTCTTTGTAGAAATGTCATCTATATACATCTATATTTTATATTTTTCGAATATTATAAAACCAAACTGTACTGTCGTACAACAAGTCAAAACCATATCATAAATTCCATTATACGTATACTTTTATTTCTTGTAATCGCAGCGGACAGCACATTTATTTTGCTATCGGCTGTATTCGCATTCTTAAAATCATATTATGTTTACTATCTCCTGTAAAAATGCAGACAAGTTGTACAATATTTGTATTCCAGACTTTCAAAATTACTATTTATCACACTGTTCCTTCCTTTATTACGTACTTCTATCAAGTAAAAGAAAGAATAATGTTACAAAGGACATTTTGCAAACATATGCATTGGAGAGTTATAATCATTTTAAGTTATTATTCCTATAATTTAATGTACAATGAAATTGAAATCTTAGTATTAACAAAATAAATAATGAATCTTTTGTCTAAATGGAAAATCTTTATCTAAGAATAATTTACAGAATCCGCAAAGTAATTGTATTCATTCATCCACGCCGTGCTCGTCATTTAACGCAAACGAAATTGAATCTAATCCTTTAGAAACTTAAATCGAAAATCTATTATGCGAGTAATAATAAATAACTCTTCATTCCATTGTTGTCGATTGTGGTTGTGATTTGAAGCGATTTAAACGTCAACTGCCGACTATGAGATTAATTAATTGCTATTATTAATTGAATGCTATATTTAAATTTAATTTATAAAGGACGGTGTTAGCTTGTAAAGATGTACAATACTAATACTAGTTTTTGCACTCGAGAGTCTTCCTTTACATTTAATGTATTTACCATCTCAGACTAAATCATTTAATGTCACGTGAAATTATGGAAATCTTTTTTTATATATTAATAAAAGGCAAACAAACAGGAGGGTCACCTGATGTTAAGTGATCACCGCCGTCCATAGACACTAGCAACACTAGGGAGGTCACGAGTGCGTTACCAACCTGTGTTTGGGGGAAACAGAGAGGGGAACGCAGGTGGGCTTCCGGCGCTCTCACTGACCGAACGAAATGCAACAATGGAAGCACTGTTACTTCAAGTCGGTTTTCTGTGGTTCAGGTGGTACTACCCTGGGCGAGCCGAGTCATTCATGCCGAAACCACTAATAACTTCAGCGTGCCTCTAAAACCTATAAAACCTGTAATGTATTCAAAATCCATCCGATAAGAAGTTTGCAGGCAGGCATGACAGCAACGACACCTGAAGTATTATAAATCTCTCGACGGGCACCATCTGTTTTTGGTTGCACTATGCTTATTATCTATACATTTAATAAAAACATAAATTTACGTGCGTAAACTTTTTAGATGAAAAAAAAATGTTTCAGCTGTCTAGGAATAAGGTATAAAATACATTTTAATCATTTTTACAAATATCTGTCTGCTGTCTGTCTGTCTGTATGCTTGTTTTTCACGCATCACTGCTAAAGTACGGCGTTTATGATAAAATCATAAAGCAAACCTTCAAGTAACATTTAGTCTTTATTTCATTAAAATCAGTTTGGTCTATCAAGAGTTATTGTAATTTTAACGGCGACGCGACTTAAGTACCAGAGAAGAGTAGATAGTAATTACACTTCATACATTCAGATGACTCTATTTCTTATACATCAGCTTCCACACGCGGACAGCTAGTTAGATATAATGCTATTAGTTTGCGAATTTGCAATAAAAATACAGGATTCCAGTTTTATTTTTAAAGTTAGGGTTATTCGATTGCAATAAAATAACGAATATCGGCCAACTCAATTGGATTTAGCAAATTATTGACATTCGTCGATGACTATTATACTTGAATTGTGAAGTACGATTCGTACTCATATCAAAGTGAAGTTAATTCAAACTTTATAGTAAAGGTTTAAAAATAATTGTGTGAACACGCGTTAGAAGTTATTTTTCTTTGGCGTAACAAGATAAAAATCTTTTATTCAAAAATTTTATCTTTCGCTTTATTGTACGTTTGTAGAAAAATCGACACTAACAATAGAAAAAAAGTATTAAATACATTGAAAGTTTTTATACAAAGAAATACAAACTACAAATACAAAGAAACAAAATGTTGACCATAACTAACTTCAGGGTGTCGGTTTTTCTTGACGGTGTGCGCGCATCGTAATAATGTCAGGGTGTCGGTTTTTCGTAACGGTGAGTGCGCATCGTAATAACTTCAGGGTGTCGTTTTTTCGTGACGGTGTGCGCGTATCGTAATAACTTTAGGGTGTCGGTCTTTCGTGACTGTGTACTCACGCATCGTAAAATTTACTCTCATCATTTTTCCCTATCATGCTAAAAGAAGTATAACTTCAAAAATTGCGAAGGTCGAAGTTGTAAAGTAACTTCTACCTTAACAGTCTAAGTGTAGAATCTTGTTATAGAAGTCGCTTATATGGTAGTATAGGCCATAGGATTATTTTTCTATTACTATGGTCGTCGTCAAAATTGTATGCAGCTTTGAATATAGTTTTGAGTTCGAGCTTGCGTATTAATAATAGGTCTTTACCTATGAAATTGCCGTTCTGCAGTACTAGTCATTTCAAATCAAAATAATTTTTGTTAGCCAAACAAAAATTCTAATTTCACATTTATCTTATTTAAAACATGGAATTCTTTTTCCAAAAGTAGTCATTTGGGCACAAGCTGCGCGCAACATCAATGACGTTTACGGAGCTAACACTACAAACTAACGCATCACCTGTTATTGGTTTGCTCGCTTCCGTTCTGGGAGTTTAGACCTGAAAAATGAACCTCGCGGTCGACTCTTTCGACGTTAGCGTCAAAACAGTATTGGTCCATTTGCGTCAAATTGACAAGGTAAAAAAGCTTAATAAATGGGTGCCCCACGAACTCAATGATCGCCAGCGCAAAGTACGCATCGAGACATACCTTGCACTGCTCAACAAACACACAAATTAATGAATTTTACCGCATTGTTACCTGCGATGTAAAATGGATTCTGTTTGATAACCGCAAGCACTCAGCAAGTTAGTTGGATCCTGGTTCAGCACCTAAACAATGTCCTAAACGAAAACTTACCCCTACAAAAGTGATGGTTACTGTTTAGTGGTTTAGCGCCGATGTGATTCATCACAGATTCTTACCAAACGTAATATACTATATTATATGTATACAATTTAGACAAGTTAAATAATAAGAGAAAGAGGAGAGCATAAATTTAGATAAAAATACGTATTAACCTATTTATATTTAAATGTATGCTCTATATTCAGAGGGTCAACTGCTCTGTACTTTCCATTAGGTACCGTGCAGTCATTTTACCAAACCCGAAAATCCTATGGTTCGTAGTGACTTATAACACTATAAGTTTAAGGTTAGGTTTAGATGAATGCTATAGATATGGGAGAGTCGGCGAATTGGGAACACTTAACTTCAAACGCTAAAAAATAATAGAAAAAAATTATAAACTAAATCAAATTTTATTGCTACACGAACTTTAGTTATCTATGTACTTAGTAGTCATAAAACGTTATTTTAAATTTACGTTTTAATAAAAATATAAACTAAAACAAAAAACATTGCTGTTCCTGTTTCCCCGTTACCCTATGGGGTAATTGAGATCATCCCGTGGGGGACATGAAAATGGTATGAGGTAATTAAGAAAGACGTTTGATCTATCTTCCTTACATAATTACGAGGCATATGAAATAATTTGTAAATTTTAAATATTTTCACACAATCAACCAGCAGTACTACGGGTAATTAGGAGGGTAAGGGGTAATTGGGAACGTTCCAAATTACTCACCTAATGCCGTTCCCAATTACCGGAATCAGTCAATATACATAAAAATTGCCGCCACTCTCAAAAGCATTTTTTATTACCTTCAATCTATGTTGCATTTGAAAACAGATACTGTTTATGATATGAGCAAAAACACAATACCTTTGAACTCAAAAATATGATACTTACATGTGTTATAACTGATGACAAAAATTATATCAAAAATACAAAAATAATTGTTCGACTTACCGTGACAAAACTAGTTCGTCCTTTCTTTGGTAAGAGTCGACACTACCCACTCTCTCCCCCAGTAAAGTGATGTGCCCATAGAACTTATAATAAAAATTGCTCGAGCGGCACCCTACGAGGAGCACATACGTTATAAAATCTTCATTCTGAACTTTGACGGGGCAAATTAATTAATCCTCTTTTATACATTACACGTATGATCCTTATGACACCTGATATTAATGCTCTCAAATGCAGTTCTTGAAACACATCGTACGTTTTTGGCGACGTATTTTCAGCTTGAGGTTTGCAACTAACTAAGAAGCCGTAAGCTACATAATATGTACTATTTACGAGCTTTAGAGGCAGTATTTCATTATTTTTTCAGATTTATTAAATCCGATTTAAGGTGCAACTGGTTTGAACTGTGTTAAACATTTGTTTAGCAATAACTAAATACTCTGATACAAATAAAGCAACTACTTCTTACGAGTGAGTTAATCGGGTAATACATATCCTATCCAAATATAAACTTAGTAATCTCGATACGCTTAAGCGCAGCTTGTCAATCCATTATACGTGAGCGTTGTCAGAACGTTACACAATCGGGAATTAGCTTTTGCATCAATAGCGAACTAATGAACCACGACCGAGCATAATTACTCATACGGTCAATAAGGTGCAATCAGACGTGACTTATGTAATTAATTAGTTCTTCTAACTATGAAGCCATTATCTACAAAATTAATATCTAATAAGGCCAACGACCTTTGTGATAAATAATTTTCTTTCGACAGCACAGAGTTGAAAAAATAAATAGTTGTCTGCTTATGTCTTTGGTACGTTCTATAGCCTCATTAAATTCCTTTCATTAACTCTACGAGCGATTTAAGCATACGATATTTACGAAAAAAGAGTGGATATTCTCTCATATATATTGCTTATTTTTACATGCACCATATATAATTAATCATTCATATAATGCTCGCTTATTCCCGTTTGATACATATTTACACTAGATTTTCAAAATAACGTATGATTAGAATCTCACTCCTAAATGTTATTTTGAGTAAACAATAATAGAAATTATCACTGAAAATTTTTCGAAAACCTTATTCTTTAAGCAGAGTGTAAAATGATATCGTTAACTCTTTCCTTGTCGACCTTAATAGAAAGTTTCCCCTAAAGGACTAACATAATGTCTACGCTGGGGCTTACAGCATCGTGTAATGACCTGTAAAAATTGTGCTTATGGTCACATGAACAATATTTCATTGAAAGAAAATAAATATATAAATATTTGTTTTTATTATAGGATTACACACACGTAAAATAATATCCGCAGCAGCAATTCAGTCTCAAAATATTTATTTATGAAACGAATGTCGTCATAAAACACTACACTGAACCAATGTTTTAAAAAATTATTGTGGTATTTTACGCCCCTCTGTTTGTTAGTGAAGTTCATTGTGTAGGGACATGAAAAATATCCATAGCTCTATGTTCACGTGGAGGTTCCTAACATCGTACATTAGTAAAAGAAACACTAATCTAACTTGTTTTGAAAATAGTAGGCGTAATCCTTGATTAAAATCACTAACAAATGAATAAAAGGCAGCACGTCAGATAAAGCTGAGTAATTAATGTTATTCTGACAGAGCGAGCAAATAAAAGATCACAAACACATGTCACTCACTGCTAGAACAGTTCTTTCTAAAATATATAACACGCACAAATGCTCATCATGTCGACGAGAGAAAGCGGAAATGTCGTAACTTGCATTTTGCGCTAAATTACTTTTTACCATATTCTTGTATAATACCGCTTCAAATGTCTGGGTCTCGCTTTCCTACGATTCAATTTTTTCTGCATTTTATTCTGCATTCTTCCATCGATGTGTAAACTATCTTACACGTACAATAGGAAAGTCTGTTTATGTACAGCTTAATCTCATAACATATATATAAGACTTTTAAGAGCACCATATAGATTTTTTATCATTACGCGTATCTATAGAATTTAAAGAGTATTGATAAAATTTAATATAATTAATTTAGAGTATGGAGTAAAATATTCCGTAGACACTATTCTAACTCTTCAGATACACCGACACCTGTGTAAATATGAGAGACAGTACGGAAACTACCTACAAACGCTCAAAACGGCACACTCACACAAATATGCGCATCGACGAAAGGTCATAAAAGGTATACTCTATAAACAGCGTCACGAAAACCGCTTAGGAGTCTCGTCGATGCGCATTTTTGTGTAAGTGTGCCGGTACGAGCATTTATAGGTAGTTTCCGTACTCTCTTATATGTATACTGTGCCTGTGACTACTATATCGACGTGACTGACGACGTGGTTAGTATGTTCATCCATCGGGCTGTGAACGCTCCGGCGTGGGATTTTTTTTTTATATCATAGGAGGCAAACGAACAGATGGGTCACCTGATGTTAGGTGATCACCACCGTCCATAGACACTTGCAACAACCAGGGGATTCACAAGTGCGTTGCCAGCCTATGTTTGGGAGAAGGGCGGATGGGACAGGAAGGAAAGGAGGAAGGGGAAGGGGAGGGTACGTGGGTCTCCGGCTCTCTCACTGACCGAACGAAACGCAACAATTCAAGCACTGTTACTTCACGTCGGTTTTCTGTGAGAGGGTGGTGCTTCCCCGGACGAGCCGACCCATTCGTGCTGAAAACAATAATAGCTTCAGCTTGGTTCTAACACTACTAAACACTACTAACATTGTGGATTACAACTTAAAAATGGCCTTAAGTGACCAAAACGAAACTCCCATAAAGGCAATAACGTTATTAAAAAAAACCGTCCTAAAATTGTTAATAGTTAAATTAAATCACAAAAATAAAAAATAACAACAAATAAATAAAAAAAACACCTAATACTTGCTCACATATACGATTTTTGACGGACACAATAAATAAAACGAAAGCAAAAAAAGGTGCGGAGCCTCTTGGTCTGCAGAATCGAAGAAAAAAAATCTCCCATACAGTTACTCTCGTAGGTAAATTAAATGCCTATTGCGTCATAAGGAATTTACTTGTACTCGTCAAAAGTATATATCCATAACTAAACAGATTCATTATCCCTCAATCCAAATGTCATTTCACTTATACCTTATACTGCTGTGGTTGAAGATAGTTTGTGGTTATCCCGAGTAGAACTGTCCTCGACCTTTTTTTCGAACTGTCTACGCTATTGGCCTAGCAAGACCTTTATAACATCATCAGTCTCTGTGCTCGGACGCCCTGTTGTGTGCTTACATATCTCACAAAATGGAGGGTGGAAATTTCTGGAAGGTTGATGTAACAGTCGAGATGTACTGTTTTAAAAATTCTATTGTTGACTTACAATTATCACATCAATAAGGTATGTAATATATGGACGTATATAATAACGGATGTACTCATATTTCTCACACTTTTATGACTCGACTCATCTGTTGTTTATTTACAATAACGAGTATTTTTACAATATTTAAAATGTATGTATCTGTTCATAATCATTATTTTGAGTACCGCGGTTTTGGATTTTAATACAAAGAAATCTCCGTACCTTTGTTAGGTATTTTGAGAAACTCTTTCGACTGAGCAGAGGACTATAGTTCTATTCAATTGTAAGTGAATCCGATTTGAAAACTTTTTCAATAGGGTACAAAGTGGAACGACAGTTTCGTAAGATTTATGGTTCCCTGGTTTTAGGGGTCGATCATTCTATTGTTTTATATTGTCTCTTTAGTGTTCGTAATATTTTCCAATTACACAGTCTCTGAATTCTATTTATTTGGGTTTGAACAACTTGGAACGAATAAAACTGAATACTTTACTTTATAATAATACATTGTGTTTTTGGAGTAAAAACTGCTTTAGCCGCATTGTGCGTTAAAAAAACATTTATTTGGTAAAGGAAAAACTTTTTTATACATCATATAGGAAGCAAACGGAAAGGCGGTTCACCTGATGTTAAGTGATCACCGCTGTCCATAGACACCAGCAACACCAGGGTGGTTGCAATTGCGTTGCCAGTCTGTGTTTAGAGGGATGGGGAAATGGGAGAAGGGAGAGGAAAGGGGAGGGGAAGGGCGAGGTATGTCTCTGGAACTTTCATTGACCGAATGAAACGCAATAATGCATCTACTATTCGTTCACGTCGGTTTTCTGTCGTGAACGTCGAATGAGCCCATTCATGCTGAAACCAGTTAAAGCTTCTACGGGGCTCTGCCACTACTAAATTTACTAAAACTTATGGGTTCGCATCACCGACGATCTCAACATGTTCTTGACGTATTGCGCTTGTGTCAAACATTGTGATTTTCTATGAATCTTTTGAATGGGTAAAATCTTGTTTTCGCGTCACTGACCGACACCAATGACCTCGACATTTTCGTGACGTATTCCATTTATGTCAGACTAGCGGCACGTAGTGTAGCGGACTGTGTACATTATAATAATGATGTGCTGTATTAAGCTTTATGATCAGTTGAGTAGTTAAAGCGTGTAAGATTAACAAACAGAACAACAAACTCTTATTTTCATTTATTATATAAGTAAGAATGTCACTCACACAATGTAGAAAAATCTAATGGCATCTCAAATATGACAGTTACATATATCTGTTAAATCCTTTAGGCTACAGGTCGTGTCAAAGAAGTAGACAAACAGACATATTTTTTTATACATATAGGTATAAAAATTAAAACAAACTGTTAATACTGTGAATCGCGCCTTAAAAAAAATACTTTATACCTGTCATATTGCTTATACGATTGTCTCTGATAATTATTGTTTAAATTCTCAGTAAGTCTCCTAGAGGGGTAACCAACGTGCATTCCATAAATACATATAGGTACATATGATAAGAATTTAAATCTAACGTGAATGTACTTTTAAGATTTTTGTAAAAAAAATTTTGGCGGTGTCTTGTAATAGTAATAATACATTTCAATCATTTTTAGAAATGTCTGTCTATTCGTATGAACACGCATCACTGTTAAAGTACTGTGTTCACGATAAAACCTCACCAACAAAATCATAAAGCATATCATCGAATAATATTTAGTCTTTGTTTGATTAAAATCAGTCAACTCTATCAAAAATTATTGTAATTTTAATGACGACGCGACTTAGTAGGAGAGAAAAGTAGACAAGTAATGGACTTTTAGATAAGGTTCCCCGCGGACGGAGTCGCGAGCACAGCTAGTGATACTAATATGTTCTCACAATATACGTTAACGGATCTTCGAAACACCCTGGAGAAATTTATCACACGACCTGTATAACGGTGCCGTGTTTAAAGATAAAAATAAGGGTTGAAATCCGTAAAGGGGATGACTTTATTGAATTTATTTCTCGAATATTTCAGTATCATCTATTACACCGTATCGTTCACGTCGTCTGGTTTTCAACGGAAATGTATTCAGTTCTAGATTATTTCATATTCATCGTAGGGTTGTCAGTAAATCTTAAGTTTTAGATTATTTCATATTCATCGTAGGGTTGGCAGTAAACCTTAACTAATACGAATAGCAAATGTGAGTTTGTTTTTACGCTTTCACGGCTAAACGATTAAACATATTTTCGTGAAATTTTGCATAGGTATTCTCAAGAGTACTGAAAAGAACATAGAGTACCTTTCAGAAGAAAGTAGTGTTCCTAGCTCAAATCTACATCAATGTGGAAGAAGCCACAGTCAGAAATTAGCAAAATTAAATTATCAATTGTTGTTATTTTATCGCTCGGTACAGTTTCTTGGGGCACGAAATATATACAAGTTTCATAAAATTTCACTTTAAGATATGAATTTTTTAAGGTGGATCAAGATTATATTTTATGTTTGTTATTTCGATGTTGTCAAATAATATTTAAATATTTATAGTACATATCATTTTTTCTTATTGTATAAAAGCATGAAAACTATGATGTTCTTATTGACCTATAATTTTAAATTATACATGTTATAGAAAACAAAGAAATCAAATAACAAATTATATTTTTTTTATTCTTAAAGGTCATTTAAAATTTAAGATTTAGTGAAAATTATTTATTTTTCTTATCAAAAATAAATAGATACATGAAGAGAGAAAACAATTAAAATTTCTAATATTCTTAGAATTTTTAAAATTCATGGACGACCTCTATAATTGTTTAATCATCCTGATCTTGGATGAGAGCACTTAAAACACGATAAAATATACATATACTAGTAAAATATTTTTATTTTGAGCAATTGGATATAGTAGTACTAGTAATAATATTCGTCCAATAAGACAAGCGAAGGAATAAATCCATACTGCCAATTCTGAAGTTGTCAATATATGTGGTTCTTGTATATTCTGTAGTGAGCTTTATTCTATGTTCAAGTTAATATAAAGGCATACGCACCGAATCTTCTATATAATGTTACTTAAATTCCTAAGCATCTTTTTTATCTTAATTTTCAAGTCGTTACTTTTGCCAAATCTGAAGTTGTCAATACGGATAGTTCTTATGTATTCTTTAGTTTATATTCTTCTAAGTCCAAGTTAATATAAAGGCTTAAGCGCCAAATCTTCTATATAATATTTCAGACATTTTTTATCCTCTTAATGTTCGAATAATCATGAAAAAAATGTTTTGATATGTCCATGTGTTATCAGGATGTTGTCAGGAAATTGATATTCAAGTGTCGTGCGGTTATTTCAACATTATAACAAGATGGTGGTTCTCTTGATACAACTTTCCTGGGAATTTTTGTGGCATCCCAGAATTCATGGTTCGTGGTATTATTTCTAATTCACTTCACTTATGCATAATGAACTAACCATATTACATAAAACACCACCAATTTTACACAATATAGAGTCAAGTAACACAAGATTATAAATAAAATACAAAATCCACTACATGAGAGACTGAAATCCCGCCAAAAATTCGCAGTTGGGTATAATAGAATGGCTTTAAGTACAAATTAAAAAAAGTAAGTATATATGGTCTTCACGGCTGGTAAAAGCTTTTTGGAACACGTACCACCTATAAATATTTTTGGTATGCCATTACATAGAGCATATGAATTTAAAAGTCTTGAACACGTTGTCATGACTGCAATGAAAGATGATTATGATATTGAAAGAAAACGTAGAGCGCTTGCAGTTAGAGTCTTGATGCGTAGGTTTCCCCGTTGTAGTGATGAAGTTAAAATTCAGCTATTCAAAGCATTTTACTAATATTTCTATACGAGTAACCAATTCTGCTCCAAAGACTATCAACACATTGCGTGATCATTACAATAGCATTTTTATATTATTCTTGGAACAATCGCGATTTATTATTGCTTCAAGAATGTATGCATATGCCAAAGTAGTATCTATACTGGGTAGATTTCGCGATAATCACAACAGGTAAATAGGAACAATGATATTAAGGTATGATAGTCCTTTCATGACGTATTGGACAACATTTGTTGTATAATCATGTTATATCACGTGGTGTTTCATGTTTATACAACTTTGAATTACCACCCATATCAATATACTCAATCAAAGATCAAAATGAAAAATCAAAATATCCTTTATTCAATTTAGGCCCTAAGAAGGCGCTTATGATAGTCGAGAAGAACTGGCAAGAAACTTGATCTGGTTAATCTGTTCATTTTAAATATTTTTACAAAACATAATTAGCTACGTTTTTAATGGATACACAGAGAGGAGCGTCATTTCCAGACATCACAGTCGTTCACATAATGGTCCACTCTATAATAGCCTTCACATATTAAAACCAGCTTGACATGGTTGTTGAACTCACTATCCGTTAAATTGGTAACCTGTTTTGGGGTTTTGTTATAAAACCTAATACTATTACCTAAAAACTGTTTTTGGACTTCGTGAGCCTGAAGCATAGAATGACCAACTTGTTGTATTCTTATATTATGTTGTATACTTATTGTTGTATTCTAGTATTTAAATTATGTTGATCTTTTACTTGATCCAACATATCTATGTTTTTGCGGACATACATAATATTATCAAAAATATATTGGGAGGGCATAGTTAAGATACCGAATTCCTGACATTTAGTCTTTAATGATTAAAGAATAGATTTAATAGTTTTTTTTTAACTTTATTTATTAATGTATTACTAGGTATTTTATTTACTGCACGAATCCTATACATAAATACTATATAATCTACATCAGAACATAGCAAAGATATAAACATATATATATATATATATATACACTTGAAAATCGATGCCCTTGCAAAGCGTAATGGATTAAAATTATTTTGTAACAAAGGCTCATCCCTAAAATGCCATTCTTACCGTTTATCGACAAACATAACTGACAGAATTAATTTGAGAATGACGAGTACCCACTGTTGCTTTGCCTTATAAATGAATTTTAATTAGTGAGTTGCGATCCGGTTAACTTAGTATCCTCATATTTTTAATTAATTCCATTGTTGGATTGCTTCATCTGGAAAAGCTGACTCAACGGGTTTCATTACACTTGAAAGCGAGATTTCGAGATGCAGAATCCCTTTTAAAATTTACTTATGATTATTATTATCCTAACAATTGATTAAAACTTTATATATACATACTAACATGATTTCGAATTTATCAAACATTAATTTTAGTTTAAATTATAATAAATAAATCACATATTCATTACATTTCAATTGACTTTTATATGAGTATATTCAAGATAAAAAATAATTCATTATTAGATATTTTCGTAATTTATTTTTATCGTCATATAACAAATCCAACGTTTGTGTTCGTAGTACTTCTCTTGATTGTCTTTATTCGTATAGAGTCGCTTTGAATGAATTTTAGCTATAATTAAACCCGATATGTGGCTCTTTTGTTCAGATATAGATATATTATTAATTTTCAGACCAAATTTTATATTTCTTTTGAATTTGTAAGACAAAAAACATGTAATACCATACTTTCAACCTACCACTACCTCTCTTTAATTCTATTTTACACTTTCACCATCATCTTAAAATTTTGTATTCTTTTTTATACTTTATAAGTCTTAGCGTTTGGCTACAATCTCAATTGATATTATTATTTTTTATATCATAGCAGGCAAACAAACCAGTGAGTCACCTGATGTTAAGTGATCACCACCATTCATAGACACTTGCAACACCAAGGATGTCGCAAGTGGGCTGCCAGACTGTAATCTTGGATTGGAGGGGGGGGGGGGGGCAAGGGAAGAGGTGAGGGCGAAGGTGAGGAGAAGTAGGCCTCCGGCGCTCTAACTGTTAGAACGAAACACAAAAATGCAGGCACTGTTCATTCACGTCGGTTTTCTGTGGGTCGGGTGGTACTACCCCTGGCGAGCCAACCCATTCATGCTGAAGCTAGTAATAGCTTCAGCGTGGCTCTACAATATAATTTTGATAACGGTGTATTGACCTGTCCCAAGTGTGGGTGTACGTTAACTGCGAAGGTAGGATATGCTAGTGATTCACGTGAGGGCGGAGAAATAGACTGTTAGGTTTCTCTTAGCGGTTACTGTAACCAATAACGGTTAGGAGCAGATGATGATATACCTATATGCAGATATCTGTAACTATGTATAATAATAAATAATATTCTGTGAGTTATTAATATCTGCGAGTATGAAAGAGAATATAAAAATAAGCGAGGAAGGATAATTCCATGACTGATGGACGGTGAGATGGGTCATGATCGATCACGTTCACATCATGTAAATATTGAACAAGAGCTGGCAAGCCAAAGATTATCCATTTACGTAGTTACAAGGTCGTAAACTTCTAAATAACCTTTACACTTCGGGTGAGTCGTTTTGAGTTTCGACGTCAAATGAGATTACTAAGATCGTTAGAATATAATGTATTCGACAACTATCAGGATTTGAAAATTATTATGTACGATAGCAACTACTTCATTTTTATTATATAGTTTACTTATATATACTGTTGTAGCAGTATGCGAACTTGTTACAAATAAACAAATAAACCTCTAAAAATAGCTTGTCTAGAACTCTGTCGAATCATTCAAATAATGACATCACGTTTCCAGAGTTTTCCACCCTCTCTTACCTGAGCTCTATTCTGGACATGAGAGCTAATACGAAGATAAAAAATGTAGTGTGATGTATGAAACTTTTTTTTATATTAAAGGAGGCAAATGAATAGGCGAGTCACCTGATGTTAAGTGATCACCACCGTCCATAGACAATTGCAACACCAGGGAAGTCGGTAGTACGTTCCCAGGCGGTTTGCCAAGGGGAACGGGAAAGGGGGAAGGGAGGTTAAGGGCCTCCGGCGCTCTCACTAACCAAACAAAACGCAACAATGCAAGCACTGTTACTTCACACTGGTTTTCTGTGAGAGGCTGATGCTACCCCGGACGAGCTAACTGTTTCATGCTGAAACCAGTAATAGCTTCAGCGTGGCTCTACCACTACCTGAAGTGAGTGATTATACTAGTTTTGCCTGTGCGAATATAAAAAACTTGCTTCGTATCAAACGGTATTTGATTAACCCTACGGCCATTACAAGTCTTTAGGTTAACATAACCCGAGAAATGACTTGGGCTACATATTATTATACTTCTCTATACAACATAACGGTTATACAATTTTTCGTTACAGATGAGGTAGTTCCCGTGGGATATAATAAATAATTTTCGCAATAACAAAATTGCGAGCACCCGACTGTATTTTTATTTTTATATGAGTAAAACCTAATTTTAAAATATCTATAATCAATAAGTGTTTTTACATGAAAATCATTAAATTAGCCAAACGTTTGGATTGTAATTCGTCATTATACGACGTTGCAGCGTATTAATAAACATAAATTATATAAGACAATTTTTATCGCACTGTTCCTAATCGGCAGGGAATTCATCCTCGCACATTGGAACCGAAATGATCTCGGAAGGTCCGGTGCCAGAGAGGTTTCCTTCCACGAACGACCCGACTGTGGAATGAGCTTCATGCTGAAGTTTTTCCTGGGGGCTACAGTATGGGGTACTTCAAGGGGAAATAAATAGGTTATTTAGGGGTCGGCAACGCGCATGTGACACTTCTGATGTTACAAGCGTCCGTAGGCTGCGGTGACCTCTTTACACCAGGCGGCCCGCATGCTTGTTTGCTACCGACGTAGTATAAAAAAAAAAAATTTTTTTCTAGAACTGACTACGCTATTGACCTAGCAAGGTCTTAACAGCTTCACCGGACTACATATTTCATTAAAATGATTTATAAAATATTTCAAAATAAAGTTTTTATTAATGAAGTTAGTTTCAACTAAATCTACGGTGTGTTACAATAGTGTAACCAACTTACGGTATATGATTAAACTAACTTTATGGTCTGTTACATCAGCGAGTACAACTCCGGTTTTAATCTAAAAATTCATTATGATTTCTCATATCCCGCCCAAAGAACTTCAAACATTTTCGAGTTACTTGTCTATGAAAATAATTAATATATGAAATACTCATAACTTCATGTCGATGACACTCAAAGGACGCTTGAAGAAGCTTTCTGAAATATAACAGTTTAATAACGTTTGCATTGTTTCTCTGCCTAATTGAATTCGTGTACTCGTAGCGTAAGTAAATTAATTTGCGTCTTAAAATATCGAAAGACAGATGCTATCGGAAATTAGTATCGAGAGGATCGTT
Organism: Antheraea mylitta; assembly: GCA_014332785.1. NCBI lineage: Eukaryota > Metazoa > Arthropoda > Insecta > Lepidoptera > Saturniidae > Antheraea > Antheraea mylitta. The sequence goes on along the minus strand of JACEII010000008.1, from coordinate 16,747,774 downwards.
GCTACTTCACGTATATAATTATTTATTAGATTTATAATATTTTGTTATGAAAATGCAAGACGTCGTAATATGAATATTTAATGTAAATTCATAATTTAATCAAATTCGAGCAGACGCTTTTAGAGTACTCTTGTACAAAGATTGGATTATAAAAACATTTCATAAATTGTATTACGCATTATTAAATACTGAATGCGCACGCGAATCCGTTTTTTTTATATTATAGGAGGCAAAATAACAGGTGGGTCACCTGATGTTAGGTGATCACTGCCGTCCATAGACACTAGTGACACTAGGGGAGTCACAATTGCGTTGTCATTCTATATTTGGAGGCAATGTTAGGAAAGGGTAAAAAGGGAGAGGGACGGGGGATGTGGGGGAGGAAAGAGGAGAGAGGAGGAGGGAAGGTGGGCTCTTACTGACTGAACGAAATGCAACAATGCAAGCACTGTAACTTCACGTCGGTGTTTCTGAGGGACGGGTGGCAGTACCCCGGGCGAGCCGACCATTTCATGCTGAAACCAGTAATAGCTTCAGCGTGACTCTACCACCTTTTAACTGTCGACCACCGTCCGCCTGGAAAATGTGACTAATATATACTATATACTTACGTCGCGTAGTCATTGAAATTACAATAGCTTTTGATAGGGTGAACCAATTTTAATGAAACTAATCCTAAATCTTACTCGATAACATTTATGAGTTTCTTAGTGAGGTTTTATAGTGACCTCAGCAGTGATGCGTGTATACCACAGATATACCACAGGTATATCTACTCGTAGATTACTTCCTTTTTTTTCCAACTCGCTCCAATTCTCAGTACAAAAGTGAACTCTTTCGCTCTATGGTGTGTTAATATACCTTAAAAATAATAGGGTAGAAGTTTCTGGGGCGCTGGATTCGTTATAAGCGAGATTCGATAAGATTTTTGGTGGATTAATTTTAAAATTCAGTTGATTACTATTTCCCGCGATCGATTATTGATGTATTGTTAATCTATATCAATTTTTCATACAGGATACAACTTATAACATTAAGTATAACAAAGGTGAGACTTTTAATTAAAAAATATGACTTTCGAATATTTACAGAGATACAAGCGATATGATTTGCCATTCATGAATATGTGAATGGAAGAATGCCTAGTCGTCAATCACCTTAGAAGTTCATGTATTCAATAATAATTCAGTGCAAATCAACAATACCTAGTCAATAATTATCAGCACAAATCGTCTAGGTAGTAACAGTTTCGATGGTTCAGGCGATAAATGTATGATTATTATTTTTACTTGATTATATTATTCTGATAGTTATTAAAAATTAATTATAACCGCGAAGTTCATATTACTTTCTGTAACTGATTTCGATACATATTACAGTCAAATAATAAAACGGAAAATATTATTATACGTTGTAACAACTCCCATTACAGTTTCAAATGCCATGCCATAAAAATATGTGGCATTTCTGTAAACCCTCTTGATACAAATGAAAAAAGGAAACGCGACTGATGGACTCTTTTGTCACACTAACGTTCGTACCTCGACAATTTCAGGGATGCGTAGGAAGAAAGATGTTTTTAGAATTGTATAGGATGTCCAGCTGTATTTTTCTTATTTTCTTACATGATTTTTTCCTGTATCTTAAATACGAAGTTTTATGAAATCATCAGCTTATTAATTTCTCACTGCAGAAAAATGTCTTTCCCTGAGTCAATACACAAGTATAATAAATAACCAAGCCACCGTTTCTTGAAAATACAATCATATAGGGTAAACCAGAGAGTAATTGCCCACTGATAGTGATTGCCCGTTTTAAGAATAATATAGTCTGGAGCTGACTTTAAATTACTCTAGTTAGAGTTGAAGTTACTAGATGGCTCCGTCTATGGTCCATGTATAGTAGATTTAAAATTGACAACAGGCAACACTAAAAAAAAACAGCAATGGCGGATTTTATCATGACGGAGTGAACGTGTTACTCAAACAGGTAAACGTTTTAACAATTTTCATAAGGAATTACTTGCTTAGAGGTTTTGTTTTTTTGCATATTGCATAGTATTCCACTATTGGTGTATAGATATGATGAAATTATAAGTGTTTTCTCCGTTTTTAATTAAAATATCGGGTAAAATTTGATTTCTAACGGTCATTATAACGGTGGTCAATCACTGCATGTAAAAGTGCATATTTTTAGTTAATGCCCACCATCATTTTAGTTATTGCCATATGTTAATGTCTATAGTTATTGCCTAGGGCAATTATTGTGATGGCCAAGTTTTGAACACAGATTGTTGCCATCACAATTAGTAGTGTTTAAATGGCTCATTGCTGGACTTGTTTCGCAATCTATAGAATAAATATGGAAATACTTATTATGGTCACATTTTCAGTATACCAAAGACACCAAAAGTTCAATATAGCAAACAGAATTTGCAAAAAGCCATCGAAGCTGTACAAGATGTATCCAACAATTTATCTACAAGACAAATTGCTGAAAAATACGGTGTTCCGAGGGACATGAGATGGTTGGTGGAAGGCATTTTTGAAGAGACATCCGAAGCTAACAATAAGAACATCAGAAGGAGTGACAAAAGCAAGTTATTGCGTTTCGGAAAAAGATATAAAAAGGTGGTTTACTGAGATGCAAAATTATACTGCCGAAAAAAACTTGACTCCCATTTTAAGTGTACCTCATCACATTCCTAATGCAGATGAAACAAATTTCTAAATTTACGTTAAAAGTGGCCAAGTGTTAGCAGAAAAAGGGGCAAAAAATGTTTATAATGTTGAACAATCTCAAGCAAAAGAGTCTATTACGGTTTGATTTACTTTTTCTGCTGCAGGTAATGTCTGTTGTCCATTCATTGTCTATCCGTATCCAAGATTGCCTGAAAAAATTTCAGATTTTGTACCTGATGGATGGGGGATTGAAAAGTTCCACACTGGTTGGATGACTAAAGAAGTTTTTTACGAACTGATTGACCCCCTTGAATTGAATTGATTGATTGTAAAAGATAAGGGAGATCAAGAAATACGAGCATCTAAAAAGATAACTGTTTTAAGTAATATTGTATTACAATATTAAAGTTACCAGAAGTTTGTACAAAGACCTACTTGTGAAGTTTGACATTTATATGTTAATTGTGAATTTTCAAAAATCTTTAATGTGAGTTGCATTTCACAAAAATACAAGGAACATATACTCGACAGTTCCGATTTACATTTATTTATGTTTCATTTTTGTTTTGAAGTAGATGATTCTGTTTCTGACAATTTTGACTCATCAATTTTTATAGTTTAAATAATTTATAGATGATAAAGCCAAACGCAATTTATTTTGAAATTTAGAAGACTGTGTATACTATTAGATTCAAGTTTAATATTTTGTTTTGATTGTTTTAAAGTTTTATTTACGTTTAAAATTCATTTTGTCATTTTAAGATACTGGGCAATTGCTGTGCTGTGATGTGGACAATTAGTATAAGTAATGGGCAATGACTGTACTTTTTAGATGATTTTAAATTGATTTCATTATTTTCTAAATGATGTAAGTTTTAACTAGAAACTCTTAATATTCTATAGAAGTGTTTATTAGGTTATAAGAAAAAAGTAATAAATAGTAAAGAAATAAAATATTTTTTTAAATTTTTGATGTCAATGTGTTTGAAATCCTTAAGCGGGCAATAGCTATATGGTTTACCCTATATATATATATATATATATATATATATCATATATATCAAAAATATGTAACTACATACCTTTTTTTTTAACGTGGGGAAATCCTTTATGGATACCCACCCTCCCGGGGGAGAGGATGGGTTATGTCCGGCTTGCACGGACTAAAACCCCACAGTGTACCGACAGACCGTAGAATTGGGGGGTAAGGGATCGATCTAAGCTGTTCCCCTTAGATAGCCGCCCCAACGATCCGCCCGGCGGAAGGTGGCCGCCGGGCTCCTACCTATAGAGAGGCAGCTGGGTACACACCAGCTGCCTCCCCTCGTCCGCCGAACCTATGCAATGAGGGGATGAGCCCCCCGACTACATCCCCTCAGGTCTGATACCTTATTCAAATAATGTTATGTTGGTGTTAATTCTACTGGCTGACTTAATAAAATAAAAGTTCAACCTAAGAAGTGTTGGCAATTTAAATATCGTGAAATCTACAATTCTATACTTTTTCCTTCATACTAACTTTCAGACATTTCACGCATTACTGTTCCCACATCACGTGATGATTAAGAATACGATTTTACTGTTATTTTAACGTGAAATTAAAAGTAATTTGACATATGGTAATTATAAATCCATGTGTCACTGTTATTTTTTATTTAAATATATAGCTTAAATATATAAAAAAATATATAGTGAACGTTACTTTGTGCTTTCGCCTGGAATCGATTAACCTCTGGTATGTTTCACACTTCAACATAAAAATACGCTTCCATCTATAATGGTCTATTACTAGTTTCATAAGTGTCACAGTATTTAACTTTTTTAAGTATGGTACACACTGTGGAGATAAAATCAAACATTTTTTGTTGGAATGAGACGGTAACGGTCAATGAATTCCGAGCAGAAGTGCAAAGTAACGTCCGTTATATTATTTGAAAATATCGTGATTTTTATTTAATAAGGACTAAGTGTTTATAGAATTTAAACCAAAGAAAGTTTCAATGTATTTGAGCACAACGGTAAATCTCTGTTGTTTAATCTATCATTACATAGTACAAAACAAAGTTTCCTACCATGTTTGTCTGTATGTCTGTTCGCGATAAACTCAAAAACTACGAATGGGTTTTCATGCGGGTTTTACCGTTGGTATATAATTTGTCAAGGTTTTTTTTATTATACGGGACTACTAGTACAGTATAAAATTAAATCACCTGTCTGGAATGTCAAGAATTTAACGAAAATTTATTATACGTACATTATAGTTACTTATTCGAGATTTCGTAGTTTTTTTCGTAGTACGTGTAACTGGAATGCCTTTCACGTTGATTAATGACCTTTTTAGTTGTTAATTAAGATGGAACATTGATAGTTTCTAAAATATATACTCATTATATCTTTATTTCGTGGGTTATTATATAAGTTAATTAACTGATAGACTGTCTAAAACCATAAAGGCTTAAGCTCCATACAAATTAATGTAGATCTAATGAGGCACAGGTTAATAGATTGTTGACAGCATGAGCTTAAAAGAAACGGACATATTACAAAACTTTAAACTAATAAATGATTTACTTGTATATTGTAAAACCCAAATTTTTATGAAAAATATATCATTCATTTGTACGAACTTTTTTTACTAAACCATGAAATTTACGATTTACTCTCGTAAAATAAAATAAATAATAAAAATATAATCCGCCATTTTGAGATCTGAGTCTTCAACAATTAGCTGAGTGGTTAATATTTTTAGCTAAATATGAATATCTGAATATAAAATTCTGTACAAGGTTAATCGTTAGTTCTGTATGTCGGTATATGTATATATCATTTTTAAGTGAATGCCACAAGCTATACTTAATTTGCACTAAAACAGTGGTATTATAAAGCTGTGTAAAAAAGTTAGCCGTCACGAGACGTCCAGCAGATGTGAATCATTTAAGATAATATTAGAGTTTATAATTAAAAACCTGTCAAGTATACTATAGATGGACATAAATAGTACGCATCTCACATAGAGAAACAACAAACTATATAGTATACGCGCACACACACTCGTAAGAGACTCGAGAGCGATGGCGTAAAAGTAGCATGAGAACATGAGAGTGTCATGTCGATTACCGTGACGGCATACGGACAATTTTATTACCACGGCTCACCTGTAGATCTATCACATCAAAGGATTGGAAATCTTTTAGCTTCTTCGATCCTAACCGAAAGAAGAAAAGACTAGTTCATTAAATAATGATAATCCCTAAAACCTATTTGCTAATTTTCAACTCCGAAATCAACAAGAGTACCCAATTATGCTTACTGTAGGCGTAAGAATCTAGAAAAATAAATCACCAAGGAAATGTTGTAATGCGTTTAAAGAATTAAAAGAAAATTATACGACAACAAAAAAACGCGACCCAGTTTTTTCCGTCTCATCCCGCACGTTTGTCACGCTAAATCTTGTAGATTTAAACAAAGGCTGCGGGTTCCAAAAAACCATGTCGGACGAAATAAATGAAGGAGTGTGCGCACCTGACAGCCTCTTTTGTCATCGTAACGCTCACCGTATCATGACAGTTCTAGTGATAAAGAAATGGATAACATTTCCACATTCCGACAGTCATATAATGTTCTTTGTATTTCACATAAAGCGTAGAAATGTAAACAAAGAATCTATTTTGAGTTCTCATATATTTAGTTGCTGTTAAAGGAATGACATCTAATTTTATAATATCTAAAATCTAAATTGAAAGCAATGATGGCTTATTTGATAGCGTGGTCTGACTGAGTCGGTGCTTCCGTTGAAGGAAAGAATCCTGATGACACCATGGCATGTTGGTAGGGTTTTTTCTTAGTCCGCCTAGTTACCTTTTTTTTGTTCATGGGTAAATCCGTAACGGATATCAATCCCACCGGGCAACAGCGGTAGAATATGCCCGAGTCGCACGGACTACAACCCCCATATCTTACACCTTTTGGCCAGGGGAGTAGGGAATGTCTAATAAGCATTACGTCTACTCATCCAACAGATATTGTTCTCTCCTAAGGGGCCACAAGTGCGGCCTGAGGGGTCAAGATGGTTGATCCCTCAAGGAGGAGTGATTGTTAGACGCCCATTGTGCACGAATTGTACAATAAGTCTGTGTTTTAAATTCGAAAACATTTTAATGTATAAATTGCTCTTGAGTTGTAGTGCGAAATTATCTTTGTTCTATCAGAACCCGAATGAAACATAAACTAAAACTATGAAGGATATATAAAAATCAACTACCATATATCAGGATACTGAAAATAAGTATCAGAAGATTTTGAACATAGATAAGTTAAAAACTTCTGCAACTGGAAAGAAACTCTTGTCTCCTATCTTTTCTTGATATACAAGCTCTTGATAAGTCGAAACAATCATAATTTCATTACAAGCTATTTAAGAATAATTTCCCTATTACTATTTGAAAAGAATTGGTTATAGATTACTGAAAAAAATGCCATATGTATGTCAAACTATACAGCTTGATTACTAGTAATAAGTAAGATAGTGGCTTTAAGAATATTGCCTTGAGAACTAATAATAATACAAGTCATTTTTACCTTAATATGCCAAATACTATTCATAATTATCATAGTATTAAAAAGTCCTCTGTCACATCTGTTCGTCTGTTCGCAATAAACTCAAAAACTACTGCACGGATTTTCATGCGGTTTTACCAGTAGATAACGTGATTCACGAGGAAGGTTTGGGTATATGATTTGTCAAGTTTTTTTTCTTATCAAGGCGGGACAACGTCCGCTGGGCCCGCTAGTTATTGATCATTTTTATTATTATCACTTTTAAAATCGAAAATCCGTAACATTTCATTTTCTTAGCTTATTCCTTAAAGCACTGAATATGAATTTTTTACTGTACTAACAAATTATACACAGAAACGTTTCTGCTCCATATCACGAAGACTGAAAACAATAACCTTCTAATTGTTTCTGAACACCCAGTAATCAACGCGCTATTGTCCGCATAATGCAACTATTTCCTTCCTCTATAGTCCGTTGCTAAATGAACCGTGTTTTATAGTATAAATCTAGTCATTATTTACTTCATTATTGCCTAAACCTTGTGATAACAGTCCCTTTGTTACGATCCCGTCGGTGGTCTTTCTGAATAGAGCGTTGTCAGTTTGTACAAATCACTAAGAATTTATACTGAGATCATTTCTTTTAGTTTCTAAATTTATTTTCCATCTAACGCTTATTTGAGAAACATACAAATGAATATTATTTTTATTTTAAATTACTAATGTCAGGATATTTAATGAGAAGTTTCGTTAAAAATAGTCAGTATCCTAGTGTCATGATTTTACTCTTTCGTTTGCTCAACGGTAGATCATTTGTGCTTTTATAAATGATGATAAATCATAAATAATTTACATACAAGTCGTCTAGTTTATACAACTCTCAAGTAGCTCTCAGGAGGCAGATTCTTTTTTTAATTTACTTAAAACATTTTATTTTATATTCATAATTTAAACAATCTAAGTATTATACGTTATTCTGTCGTATAACAAATAGAAGTCTTAAGTTTCATCAAAATTGGTTTAGTAGTTTTTGCTTGAAAGAACGACGAAAATCCACCCATTATAAGAAACTCTTTTATAATAATACTATCTTTTACTTGCTAATTTATGTTAATATAGATTTGACCTATCCTTGGGGAACAGTATTTTTTTCTGGATGGTTGATATCCTATGTTTTGTAGGTGGTAGAGCGACGCTGAAGTTATTGCTGGTTTCAGCATGAATGGGTCGGCTCGCCCGGGGTAGTACCACCCCTCTCACAGAAAACCGACGTGAAATAACAGTTCTTGCATTGTTGTGCTTCGTTCGGTCAATGAGAGCGCCGGAGGCCCACCTCCCTTCCTGATTCCTTCTTTCCCTTCCCTTCCCCTCCCCCTCTCCCATATACAGGCTGGCAACGCATTTACGACTCCCCTGATGTCGCTAGTGTCTATGGACGATGGTAATCACCTAACATCACGTGACCCACCAGTTCGTTTGCCTGCTTTGATGTAAAAAAAAATATATATGTTGTTTTCTATACACGTGATAACGTGTACGCAAATTTTCATGATGCAAACAAACAAATAATTGCATTTATAATCTTATTGTTTAATCGTATGGCTAAATAGACTATCCAACTTTTATTCTTCTTCTTCTTCCTAGTGATTTCCCGGCTTGTTGCCAGGGTTCGCTTTCCTTCTTAGCTTTCTCCACCTTGCCCGGTCTTCGGCATCCTGTTGTGTGAGGTTGTTCTCCTTAATGTCCGCCTTAACCACGTCCAGCCAGCGTTTTTTGGGCCTGCCGCGAGAACTTGGGCCTTGTACGGTAATGTTAAGACATCTATTTCTAACGTAGTCTGGAGGCCTGCGACTTATGTGGCCGTACCAGCGTAGACGACTCTCCTGCAGCTTGTCGGCAATGTCACGGACTCCAAGGCTACCACGGATGTGTTCATTGCGAATGCGATCTAATCGCGTTACGCCACACATTCATCGCAGCATTTTCATCTCGGTGACATGTAGCTGCAGGACATGTCGGCCTAGGACCGGCCACGTTTCACTGCCGTACAACAACTTTTATTATAGTTGAATATTTAATTCTTTTAGCCATTTTAAGGCGTCTTCAGTTAAAAAATCAGGTCATCCGCGGAACCGTTTTATTTTCTAAGTGGCCATTCCTCTATAATGTGTTGGATTGATTGAGTTTCCGCATCGCCGTCATAGCGTGGTGAATCAATCCATACGCACTGGTATCTAAATTCGACTCACCGCTCGTGGCTAGTATGAAATCTGTGTAGTTTGCATCAGTCAGAAGCCAGATTGAAACCCTTTAATTTATCGCAAGGTGCGATATTGCATTTTGCCTCATTCAAGCCAAGTATTTCGCCACTCGCTCCCTATTCTGCATTCCATATTAGCTAGTTTTCGCTATAATTTGTAAACTCAGTAAAGATTAGCATTGGGAAAGATCTAAAAAAAACTTTATAAATAAATATATATGGCAAATAATCTATATTAATTGATATGGATAAATACATAGATGAATAGTGATTTTTACATAAAAGAGCAACTAACATCGATCCATATTTAAAAAAAATCTCCATCATGATATTACTAAGATATAAAAATAGGCGATGCTACCGGTCATTTACAGTTCACCTTTCACCTTTAGCTGTCATTGGGTCTACGGGGTTGATCAGCTCACTGAATGGGATAAAAGGAATCTGAAGGAGTAACTTCATAAAAGCCCGAAAGCTGTCCTATTATGTTATGCGACATAATCTAACATGGACGCTGTTATTTATGTAAATCTAATAATTTATAAATATTATAGAGTAAAGTTACTTTTCGAGTCTGTCTTGGTAAATATTTCAAGTCTTATAGATTAAACTAATCAACCACAAAAGAAAGTATGTGTGTACTTATGTACACGCGTTAGAAGTTATACTTGTTTGGCTTAACAAGATAAAAATCGTTTCAAAAATTGTATCTTTCGCCTTATTCTACGTTTGTAGAAAAAACGATACTAATAATGGAAAAAAGGTATTTAATGTATTGAAAGTTTTAATACAAAGTAACAAAATGTATACTATAGCTAATTTCAGCGTGTCGGTTGTTGGTGACGATGTGCGCACGCATCGTAAAAATTTACTCGCATCATTTTTCCCTAACGCGCCAAAAGAAGTATAACTTCAAAAAATATTTATACGGCTTAGCCATCTGCGGTCTATGGACCAAAAATTGTGGTAAAACAAGTAATAACACGGTTTCGTCTCTTATACTTGTCTTATGACGTTAAAATCAAAATACTTTGTATTAGATCTAACTTAGGATCATGTTTTTTGTAAAACGAATTGAGTAATATAAATCTGTTAACAAATCAATTAAGGCCAAATTTCGTAATACAGTTACAAAAAAAAACAAGTCCCCAACGTGAACGAAATTGCGAAACATTAATTCGATTTATCTTTTTCAGGTGAGTCCGGGCCTCGATTAGGTAGAAGATTTTCGGCACATCGAGGTAATTTACATTCATTTCAAAATGGCGCGGCGGTGCTATCAATTTGTATGTTTTATAATTGAATTAATATTTCGTGTTTTGGAATTTTTTTTTTTATATATTAAACTAAATTTGGACGTGACTTTGCTCGCGTAAATTAGAAAAATTGGTCTTCATGGCTTTTTATTTAATGTTTTTTTTTTTTTAATTTAATTTTATTTGTATTTATGGTACCGCCATTGTTTAGTAATGTCTATTTTAACAATTGTCCACTGCATTTTATTGCCTACTATTAAGAAATTTTGATTAAAAAAAACATTGTGGTGTCTGTGTGTACATGCGGAGTAAGTGAAACTTCTTTAGCTCATATGTATTAAATTATACCATGTGACTGTTTAGACAGTAGCAATATTTCTGGAGGACACTCTGCACTCGATTCTCTTTTAAATCATTTGAAAAATAGGTGCTTAATATTTGATATAATTGTCTAGAAAAATACGAAAATTTTATCTACGCGTCTATTTTAAAGCACAGTGTCAATGACCATCGGGTGATTTCACTTTCATTTGAAAGGGAACGTGAGAATGTCAGGAACAAAACAAAAGGGTTTATGGCCGTTTTACTATTGAAAGTTATTAACCCCGCGTTGCCCATTGTAGCTTTTGTCACGTTTGTAGCTATACTTTAGAAAGTCTTAGAACAAACTTTAACTTTAGGTTTTTTTATTTGTTTATTAGTTCTATTTTAATATTATTATTTTATACCATATCTTAAATGTGACCATGAAGTGTCATATCCTAGAATACTATGAGTAATTAACCTTTCACCTGGTATACATATATGAGAATGCTCATACACCATATACCATAAGAAATCCTGTAGTATGAATACTTAACTATACATTTACTCATTTTAGTATAATATAAACTCATAAATATATACCTAACCTTACGTTTAATATATCACGAAAATCTTTCTTTATCGTGACATAAGTTTTACTTCACTATTGCAATATATAAATATATACATGTACACTTCATTAATTTTTGAAACCATGACTGTATGCAATTAATGTAAAAAACATATTCTAAAACTTAGCTGAACTACATATATTGTACACGGGAAGCAAATATAACGTGCAACGTGTATGGACAGAACATAACATTTTTTTTTTCTCGAACTGACTACGCTATTGACCTAGTAAGGTCGTAACAGCTTCACCGGACTACACGGACATAACATCAAAATCAATAAAACTAAAGATAAATTGTTTATCAATTAATTATTAATGTACACTATGAATTTACATATTATATTATTATAAAATTAACCTACAATTTGACCAATTGATTTCAAAGGGCATATTAAGGCATGCAACGTCATTCATGTTAAAAATATTGAAGAGGTTATTGGAACATAAGACTAAAGTAACGCATGTAAAAACTGTCTTTTGCATTTACATGTGTGTATATGTTGTGTAAAATTCGAGCAGTAGTATGAGTAATGTATGTTTTAATTAATTTAATATGCTTGTAATGCATTTTATGTAAAAAATAGCTTTCTGCACTTTTCCGCCATATAAACTTTAACTGTGCCAAATTTCAATTTCATCCGTTCACGGAAATCGCTTATAAAGGGGTATAAAGTTTTTGCTTCACGTATTAATATATATGATAATCTATTTTATTTACTTCAGTGGTTTTAGATCATTTGTTTTTAGCACTAACCGGGGGTTACGTATACGTGTAGTGATTAAATGTATAGGTATACGAACTTTTTTCGTAAATGAAGAATAACAGAGTATAATATTGTACGACAATAGAAAAACTTACTTACTCTATTATTTTAATTCATTGTTCTACTAATTTTATCCTTATAATTCAAAGTTTTACTCGTTTCAACCTTTGTCGCCCAGTATATAGTAGATTTCTCTTTATTGGCCCATTATAGTTAAATCGAATCTATAGGACATGGGAAATGTGTTTAAAAATTAAATAAAAATATTTTCGTCCGTGGCAATACAATATCTGCCAAACAGATTCGCTAGTATTTTTCTGACAATATATAATATAAAGAACATAATATATCAGAATGCCATAATATGTACAGACAAAAATAGGAAGTTTTCAGTATTATGAACTAAGTTTTATTCTTGGCGCTTAGAAAGTTTCGTAAGTCCTCTAAAAATTCATGCGGCCTTGGTAGTTTTAAACAGAAGCGTAGGATCTAGCTGCATTAGGATATGAGAGTTATCTTTACTTGAAAGTTCGTAGCGCCATCTACCCGTACAAGTTGGATACTTCATTCATACATTTATTTGAACTTAATTTATTACATTTGTGTATATAATTGTAATATTGTAAATGAAGGGAAAAAAATGTTTACAAAATTTTTAGAGTATTCGTGAAATCTAACAACAATTAAGAGTAAATTACTTAATTTTATCAATACTGAAGTTAATATGTATCAAATCAATGAAAAGTAGGAATTTCAAAGAAAATTTTGTGATAAATATTATATGCAAAGATAAGCTAATTCAGTATTTATTGAAATCTATTAATATCTGCTACGTTCCTGGTACTACAGAGATTCTTCGCTACAAATTACTCGTAGCGTTTCGTAGCACTGTGTTGGCTACGCTTCTCGTGTTTTTTGTGCTGCCCTCTACTTTCTAATGCTTTTTTTAACCAAAGGTATGTGATAATTTTACTATATTCTTTTTTTATCGTTACAATATAACTCTTAGTTATAAAGAGTAATAACAAGTCACATACATATTAGAAAAATAACAATTATAAAATAAAATAAATAAATAAATTTAAATACGAACTCACCCGCGGTAACCTAATAACTAACTGATTCAATAAAATAATTAAAGTAATAAATTGTTCAGGGTTAATATCTGGTACTAAACCTCTACAATATTTTTAAAACTAAATATAAATAAAAAAAGGGCTTTACATCCAGAATTCACAATGTACATTAAAAATACACCATTAGACTGTAATAACGTTTTATAGTTCAACGCAAGTAAGCTGCTGAGACTGATTAATATTTTAAATGCTTTTATTACAGTTTCTCACGCAAGACCTGTTGTGTTTGTTCCTTTGCGCATTTGTACTCGCCTTCTGGCTAAATAAGTAAGCGGCATTAAACGTTTAATTTTTATGCCTTAAGTTTACGCGGCTAGTTGACTTCTAAATTAGTTTTTTTTTCATAATATAAAACCTTACTCGGATCTCTTTTTTAATGTGTATGGCGGCCTAAAGGAATGGGTTCCAATTTAGTTTATAAGATTTTATCTAAAAGGACTATGAAACATTACGAACCAAATAAAAGCTTTTAATAAATAAGTGTATTCAGTGATGTCAAAATAAATTGTCATAAATATGAGAAATTATACAAAGAAAAATTGGTATAAAAAAAGAAAATATATATGTATTATTGAATAATTTTTTATCAAAATTATCAATTTATAGTTATTAGATTTGGAAATGTAAGCTACATTCTTTAGTTATTCTGACTTTTATAAATATAAATCAATTGACGAATATATGTAAACGTATCACTATGAAACAGCTTTACCTATCTGGCAAATTTTATCTCTTGTTATTTTTGTGATTGTCAGGACAAGGTTTGTATGATAGTAAATGTTTGAAAAATCATACAGAAAACAAAAATTTTTCAGTAAAATATTTAAACACTTGCTCTGGTCCTAGCGTTGTGCGTGTTTGTGTTTATATAATGCGTCTGCACCTACCTATTAGGAAGTCTCTCTCGTGTTTTACTTATACGAATATTTTATCATTTTTGAAGGTTTCATTTCCACCGTGAGTGACATAAATACATATATTTCCCGTCTTAAAATTAAATGCTAGCTGATAACAGTGCGTGTAGCAATAGTGACTCGTTTGTCAACAGTAAAATAAGTCATATATATAAAAAAAATGAAGAATGATACTGATTAGATGCTTGAAATAATTTGTAACAACTCTTAGGAAGTTAAAATGATTATAGATTTATAAAAACTTAGCTTATTATTATACTTTTACTCATTTTTAAAAGAATGAAAAAATAGTACATACCGAATTTTAATAAATTAGGTAAGTAAAAATATATCTCATTTCAAACATCTTGAATCTCACTTATTTTAATATGTATTACGGGCGTTGCTAAACTATCACAAAATCTTTTAAATAACTTGATTTAAGTACAGTGATAATTTTCACATGATATTTGGGGTTTAAGTCCATTGTCCACATCTTTAATCGACGTAAAAAAAGTACTAGGATACTATGCCGTTATAAAACGTGTAAACATTATGGATACAAAGCTCGAAAGCAGAACCTGAAAATGGACTAGAACAACATAATCTCCGAGTAGTAGATGTCAAAGCTACAAACAATTTATAAAGCAGAATGCCTAGATTTTGGTTTCGTAGGAAAAGCGTAGTGAAAGGCTTTCACGGTACCTGAAAACTTACTTGGATAACATGAATTAAAAAGAGCTATTTCGTAATTCCCTCGAATTCATTGGACGGAAAAGCGTTGGTAAATGAACCGGGCCGGATCCATAGTAAAATCGTAGCGGGAGGCTTTCCACATTGGACGAAAAAGTACCAGAACAACATGAATCGTGAGAGGAAATAGAAATATTTCCATTGTTTCCTCGACTTAATTAAAAAGCTTTTTATATGATGACATTTTTATATTTCTTAGGACGACAGGATTGCAATTTTGTAGTAAACTCGGGTGGATAGTTCCATACTACGACAGAATGTACTAGGACGGCAAAGAATCTAAAAGTACGTCCTAAAGTTGTATCGAAAAAAAAAGATCACACGTCATTTCATGTAGGAATTAAAGAGTAGAGAATAAAGGTATTAAAGGGTATATTATAAATGAAATAAAGTAAAATATTATAAAATAAATATTGCTACTTCGCAATGTTTGTCTTCGCGTAGCACAAGTTATCAAGTTTTCGCCTTTGTATTGATGTCAAACAAATCTTTTATCGGACTCCTATTATTTATTTTTTAATATCGTCAACTCAATACCGAAGGCCAGATATTATTATTTGCCTTCGTTTCACTTTTGTTTGCCATGTCGCGACGTTTTGATTGAATTTTTGTTTAGTCTAGTGCATAGTGGACGATTTTGTAAATTGAAATAACATGGTTATTGTTATTGTATTTTCTAGGTTATGAAAAATTAATGACTAAGAAATGATACCAATAATATGTATATTGCAATGTTTTTGCAAAAAGAAAATGTTTGATTTTTGTTGACTGAAAAGTTACAACGAAATCTATGTAAGAATAAAACAGGTCTATGTAAGAAGCATCATTAATACATCATTAATAGATCACTTTTAACAACGATTCTGTATGTGCTCCATTTGTATTTGTGTTTTTTTTTGTGTGCGCCTAGTTGATTTATCTATTTAATAAACATTTATTAATAAAAATACATTTATGTAATAAAATAAATAAACAATCATTGTTTTATGGAACAAATTTGTAATACTTTATATTATTAGTATGCCATAGCTGACTCCTGTCGTAATCTGTTCTTTTATGCATATAACTTATATAAAACAAAATCGATTTTTCACATCTGCCTGCAGACGTCCCTTGACGCCTCAGTTTTTTTCCTTCGTGTATAAATGCCTTATATTAAAATCATAACCTCTTAAAAATACGTATCTAATTTGGTGTCATGAATGTTTAGAAAAAAAAATCTAATATACTTAGTTTGAACTGCCATACAAGTGATTGAAAATGTTAAGTGGTAAGCAACTTATGAAATCCATGTAATTTTCGAAGTGTTGCTATTTCTTTGATAAACGTACAAAAACCGTTTTTCAAAAAATATTCCTGCTATTCGTAATTGTAAAAAACCTTTTGACTTGAATTATTTGAATTAAAATTAAATTGAATAATATTAAATTGAATTAAAATAAAAAATTATGTATTCCATTTCAGTCTTTAAAAAAAAGAGAAAAAGTAAACGTTTTCATTATCTGTAAATCGTATTATTTCATTGTAAATCGGCTAACTACTGAGAATCGAACCAGAAACGCTCAGTAATAATTTCATGAACACAGTATTGTTAAACGCAAAATTTACGAAGCGTTTTTTTTATTTGAATCAGAAAGTAATTAGAATTTATTTTATTTGTTTATTGTCGCTAAAAGAAAGTTTTGTATATACCGCCATCTATCGGCAGACAACAGTACTAAGTATATTAAGAAGTACTCACACTAGAGTGTAAAAATAGCAATTATGTACATTTTGTTATCATAAGCTAAACTATTTGTAGTGTTGCTAAAAATATCCTCAAATATTTAGAAATTCTATAATTTATGTTCTACAAACATTTGCCTGTCATATTATTACTCAAATGTTTCATTCATATGTTACCCGTAAAAATAGTTTGATAGTACTTTGCTAGATGGCGCGGTATTAAATTTCTTGAATAAAAATTAATATCGTTTTTAACTAAAAAGTTCTTCACATTGCATTTCACTATAATATGGATGTATTGTATTTTCCAAAAGCTATTATTGTCTCACTTTTTTTAGAAAAATATTCAAGTAACACAATGACATTAAATACGAGTGAACGATAAAATGAAAACTTCACTGCGCATGTTCGGAAAAGCTCCTCACAGTACAGACATTTGTTATCCTTATCTAACTCAGATTAGAAACCTCTAAATATTTATGTTATCCTGGTACAAGGTAGATATTTTCCGCTCTAATCGCGGGTTTGTCACAAATCAGATAAAGCACTCACTTATACTGTGTAAGGTACTTAGAATTCCCATAGTTGGGAGTTTTATAAGTCACAGTTATGAATTTTGTAAAAGCTTTAATATTTTGCAACTATAATTTCTTTATATTATATTATCTTTATACTACTATATTCGTTTCAAAAGAATGTTTTAACGTTTTTTTGAAATACTTATGTTTCAAACAAGATTACACAATTTGTCTAAATGTGATCTATAAATATACACTGATTTCACCAAACAACTTTTTTCAAACCATGAGACCCAAATGCAATCGTTTTGATACATTGAATAATTATGGTCCTTTTTGACGAAATCAGTAAGAAATATTAACAGTATCTAGAATAATTGCATGACATCTAGGTTTATTTATGGGTACTTAATTTTGTATAATCGTCGTGTATTTCCAGTCATTCCAACTTGTATGGCTAGATGGCGCTAAATCATAATACAGCTTATTGACGCAATGGTTTTCTATTTTGATACGATCACAAAGAAATATTTTTATAAAGTCTTCTTTTTCATAAACTCGTGAAAATAATAATATGTGAGACGACGTCGAAAATTTTTTCAATTCTGAATCGTATACTTTTAGTCTATGTCTCCATACTAAAACCATAAACAGGTATAAAGATTTCTGAATTTATAAACGTGCATCAAAATTGAGAAATAGTCGTGATACAAATTACTATTATTAAATATTATTTTCTTTGTTTACATACTCACCTTTGAAATACATTTTTGTAAAGCTTAATCCTTTTCAATTTTTGTATTTAAAAGTTTCAGTGTTCCAGCTACTTTATCTTTAAATAATTTTTTTATACTTCTTCAGTGTTATTACAAAAAAATTAAATACGTATTAAATACTTGCTTTATAAAGGTTTAGTACTAAATGCACTGTCCTCGCCCGAGGCAAGATCGCATTATCCTTTTCTCGCAAGTCTAACCTAACCTAACCAAAGCGGGACAAAAGAGCAAGATTAAAGTAAATAAATAAAAGTAAGATTTAAGTAGTGGTAGAGCCACGCTGAAGCTATTATTGGTTTCAGCCTGAATGGGTCGGCTCGTCCGGGGTGAAGTAACAGTGTTTACATTGTTGCGTTTCGTTCGGTCAGTGAGAGCGCCGGAGACCCATTTCTCCTCACCTCTCCTCTTCCTTCCCCTCCCCTCTCCTCATCCTTCCCCTCCCTTTTCCTGTTCCTTCCCCACCCTCTTTCTCTCCATTCCCCCAAACACAGGCTGGCAACGCA
Source organism: Antheraea mylitta (assembly GCA_014332785.1). Taxonomy (NCBI): domain Eukaryota; kingdom Metazoa; phylum Arthropoda; class Insecta; order Lepidoptera; family Saturniidae; genus Antheraea; species Antheraea mylitta. The sequence continues at coordinate 16,729,016 of JACEII010000008.1, read as the reverse complement.
CTTGTGGCTCCTCCGGGGTTGCTAGTGTCTATGGACGGTGGTGATCGCTTAACAACAGATGACCTGCATTTTCGTTTGCCTCCTATATGACATAAAAAAAAGATGGCAAACATTCAGCGAGCGCGGTGTATCTAAAACGTAGCCTTTTTAAAGCAGGTATTCAATACGTATCTAACTATTGTAATAACACCGCATAGGTTAATACCTATAGTGTTTTACCACTATCTCATCTGATATTAAATGACGGTGTTGGCCTAAGATGATGGTATAACTTTCAATTGTAACTGCCGGAATAGTCTTTTAACTAGTCTGCGAAAATTTTCGACATCAGGATGTTACTTAGCCACACGGCCTAGTTATCAAAAGTCATATAACCATGTTATTTCTTTTGTCTAAAGCTATTACTCATTTGCAAGGATTTGATCCACGTTTTTTTTTAATAAAACATTTTTTATTTATTTACACTACTATTAATTTATATTGATTAAAATATTTACACTATTCTTAATTTAAATTTTCTATTTTTTTAATTTGGTTTTCTATAAAAGCGTGTTATTAGTTTTTTAAACTATTATTTATTTAATCCATATACTATAATTTAATTTAGAAGTTGTAACTATGAAACAGTTTTGTCTATTGTAATAAAAAGCTGAAAGATGACAACTATTTTGTTTCAGCAATTGCAAATTAGGTTGGGAAATATTCAGACAGATTTGTTTTCACGCATCATTAAGCATTGTTCGTGCTCAAAGTATGAATCTCTTTTTATCTCCGTCTTCACGTAAAATATAATGAATCAAATTCTTTGTTTGAGATGGTGATTTGTAAAGAATTTCTTTTTTTATAAAACATTAGTATGGTTAATATTCTCACTAGTCGTCCTCAGCGATGCCTTTGGTCGGAAGTTTTCCAGGTTTAAATTTGGAAATCCAACGATAACGGCGGACTATTGACTTCCTGATGTGTCATGTAAACATCGACTGAGTTGTTTCGTAGTAAAGATTGTAATTAATTATTTTATCATTGCGGGTAGTTTATATTTTTCTATTCTCGCTAATATGCTACAATAAAATACAATTTTACTGACAATTATATAATAATAAAAATATATTTTTGGAATTTTTGGGAATTAAAATGTATATAGACAAATATATATTTTGTCTCCCAAAGAAATTGTACCGATTGTAAATGGTCATGGTTTATAGAACCGTGGATGTAATTTTGATTATATTACGATACTCTTGGACTCGGCTTTTAGTATAACAATCTAATAATATCAACTGGGTACGGAAAACACCTAGTAGCTGAAATGTAAAAACTGAACGTGTATATGAGCACCAGTAATTACATTAATTTGGCGTTCCTTTTAACACCGCGATACAGCTGTACCAAGATATTTTACATCATAATCTACTGGCACAGAAGCGACTTAAGACATCGATCTCAATTTTTATAAAATACCTACCGTACGTTTGTAGAAGGAAATCTCCAGAACAACTAATCCGCATATAAACATTTTTTCAACAATAAGAAGTTACATTATTCCTAAATGCTATAAGCTATAATACAATGCTGTCAGAAACTGTGGATAACGTGAAGTGACTTTAAACTGATGACATTTATACATTAGAAATTAAATACACATTAAATAAAAATGTGTTTCAGACATTGGGATGGGTTAATCAATGGTGAACTCGTCGAAGGCAATAACTATAGATCGTTGGTTGCGAACAGTTTCATTACTTTTACAGACAATTCCACGGGCATTTCCGTGGAATTGCCTCGGTATATTGTCAATTGGATAACTGTAAAATACATAATATACCCGTAGTATTACGTAGACTACAGTTTTATCGAACTATACTATAAGAGGTAATAACCTCATCAAAAAAGTCTAAGCAACATGTACTAATTTAAATTTTAGGATGGTTCTTCACATTATAACGTTGTATTTTATTTTTAAAATAATATCTTTAGGGTTCTATGATGTAAAAATAACAGCAGTTGTCTTTATAAGTTCTTTTAATAACAGAAATGAACAATATTAGAATATACTGTAGAAACTAAGATACATAAGAAACTAAACTTTCTTTTTACAAAATGAAATTTCTAAAGAAAATGCATTTATTGTGAAAGAATCGAACAATTTAATACAAAGTATGGTCTCCTCTGCTATTCAGAACTTGTCGGCAACGATTATTCATTGAATTAATGAGACTGTTTATGTCATCTTGCGGTATTCGCTCCCAATGGAATTGTAACAAATCCTTCAGCTGTTGGGTTGTTGTCGCTCCGTCTAAGTCCTTCAAAATACGTCTCTGGAGCATGTCCCATGCGTGCTCGATGGGGTTGAGATCTGGCGATAGTGCAGGCCAGGGCAATACCCGGATGTTCTCCCTTGCAAAGAATTGACTGGTTCGCCGAGCTGTATGTGAACGCGCATTGTCATGCATTAACCTAAAATCAGAGCCAAAGGTTTGTGCAAATGGGTAAACATAAGGTCTGAGAATATCCTCAATGTAATTTTCAGCATTCATGTTTCCATTTACAAAAACGAGCTCAGTTCGCTTGTTCTTTATAATACCCGCCCATAACATAACTGTTGACCGCTGTATGGATGAACTTCCTGAACGCACCTGAGCCTTTCAGTATTTCCGGGCCGACGATACACTCGCACCCTTCTTGTATCAGGCTTAAACCCGAATTGCGACTCATCGGAAAACATAATTTTATTCCATTGTTCCTGGGTCCATGTTATGCGTTGTCTACACCATCCATATCGACGAGCGCGGTTCCCGTGACGTATCGGTGGGCACCTGATTGGGCGTCGAGCTTGTAGGCTGTACCCATGCAGTCGATTTCGCACAGTTTGAGGACTTACATCGACACCACTTGAAATTTGTAGCCTCAAACTTATCTCTCGAGCGGTTAACAACGGCTGGCGTCTTGCAGTCAGTTGTATGTACCGGTCTTGCCGCGTGGTTGTACTCCTTTTACGGCCTGGATGCTGTTCAGCGGGTTCTCCTGTATTATTGTAGCGCTTCCAAAGACGACAAATAACACTTCTATGAATGCCAAAATGTCGAGATACCTGAGACTGATTACTTCCCGCTTGCAACATCCCTACAGTTCTTTGCATTTCATCTGCCATCAAATGACGTTGCTTCATGACGTAAAGAATAATTAACAATTCAATTTTGTCGCTAACTTTATTTAAATGGTTGGTAACATTATAAAATCAAGACTAAACGTAGCAATTAAAACGCACTTAAATTCAAACAAATTCGCAGTCATTTGAATTTTATGAGAAAACAAAACATAATCTAATTTTTTTTTACAACCAGCCCGTACGTCATCAACAACAAAAAAGTTTACTTACCTACGCACTTTGTTTGAGTAAATACTTAGAAATTAATAAATATAATTGATAAAATTTGTAATATCACGCATATTGCTTAGACTCTATTGATGTGTGTTAGACTCTATTGATATTATAGTTTCATTTTATTGGTATGGAACGAAAAAAGAGATTATAACAGAATTATAGATAGTAGTAGTCTTTCAGTTTTTTACTTTATAACGTTTGAGCACAAACGTATAGGTTGTTAAATTACCACATGGCTTAAAATGGAAAACACGCTACCAAGAGGTGGCTGGCTCTTAAGTGCGTATGCCATAACATACCAACAGGTACTTGGCAATAGATTTACAACTTAAGGGTAGTAGCTAGCCAAGGGGACTACCATGCTATAGTTTCATCACTATGTTTTTCTTCACCAATAACTCTGAGGCTCAAAGATTCCAACATCAATCGGGACCGCAGGCAAAAGCTAAGCGTCTACATACAATAAGAATGTAGATGTTAACATGTCTGTAGTGTTTAGATTTTTATGGAAAAAAAATTGTTGCAGGTGTCTAGATATAAGTAATAAGACACATTTCAGTCATTTTTAGTTATGTCTGTTTGTTTCATTGATTCCGCATCGCTGCTAAAGTATCGCGTTCACGATAAAACCTCGATGAATAAAATCATATAGCATATCCTCGAGTAACGCTTAGTATTTCTTTCATTAAAATCGGTTCACTCAAATCAAAATTTATTGTAATTTTAATAACGACTAATTAAGTACGAGAGAAAAGTAGATAAGTAAATGGACATAATATATTCAGGTGATTTTAGCAATTACTATTTTTTTACGTGAGGTTCCACACGGACGAAGTCGGGGGCACAGCTAGTAATCTTATAAATTGCTTCGAAATATATTGAATTTTATCCATCAGAACTTCTATATGTAGGGAACGTATATGAAGCGAGTGCGTCCATGATAAAAACAATTTTTCGGGACAAACGTTCGAACTGCTCCCGAGGGTACCGTATGCTCTGTGTTCGTACAACTGCCGAAACTTTATAGGTTAATTTATACGAAGTCAAAAAAACAAGCCTCGATGCCACTCTGGAGAGTGGTCAGGGTGTCGAACAACAAACTTTTCTTAAGTTTTATGTGTACCGTAATAGATGGTAACCTTTTTATGGGACTGCGAATTACATAGAATCTTACGAAAGCGAGGGAATAAGGTGGACTTCTTGTGACATATTTTCCCAAGGGACTGTGATAGGTATCTGAAGAGGGAAGAGAATGTACTAGATAATTGTTTGTACCAGTGGTGTAACTTATGGGAGAGAGATAATTCTATTATGTTATTACACCTGTGATCATAATAAACACCATATAGGGACTTTCTTGCATTTTTTTTTGTCTCGCGACTTATTCGGAACATTTTATGCACAACTTGTAAATATGTGTTGTATGTATAGAATAAGTATACTTTTATTTCTTTTTTATACTAGGTTGTTAGTAAACAAACAAACGGGCGGCCTGATAGTTATTGGTTCTGTTTCAAGAACCAGCGACTCGCCCGAATTTCGCACGAATATAGAACACCAGACAGTGCTAGAAAGTCTTAAGGATTCCCAAAATATAAAATAAATATACATAAAAAGGATAGCTGCGCAATTTTTTTATATACTACGCATATGTTTAGGTGTTCGGCGTTGTTTTAAACAATATATTATTTAGCTTACGAGATCAATCTCTGGACACGACCAGTCTATGACATAAATATGTAAATACTGTGACTTCAATCCCTAGAAGTAGTATCAGCATGTCTGCAACGTCACATGTAATTACTGCAACATTCTTCCCGAGGGTTCCTCGCCGACGCTCTCTGCACCAAGACAGTAAATACGATTGCGTACTGAGCTTTAATGTTCATTTCTTATTGATAATTTTTATTAAAGATTCATTTATTATTGGTCATTATTAAATAAACCTTAGTGATTTAAGGTTTGTGAAAATATTTAACAAAAAGAGAAGACTTATGTTATTTGCCTTTATTTACACTAATATTATAAAGAGGTAAAGTTTGTGAGTTTGTGACGTTGTAGTGGGTAATCTCAGGAACTACTGATTAGATTTAAAAATTCTTTCAATGTTATATAGCTCATTTATCGAGGAAGGTTATAGGCTTATATATTCACGCTAACACAAATAGGGGCGGATCATCAATGAAGAATGTTTTAAAATACGGGTAGTTTTTCTCTTCGAAGCTTCCGTTGCGTGTTAGCGTTAGACCAAAGTAAGTATTCCCCGCCGACGAAGTCGCGAGCAGAGGCTAGTACTCTATAATCTCATTTGTATTTGCACTCGAGGGTAATACAACTTGATTTTTGTTATAATTAACTTCTTATACTTTACAAAACTAAATGCATTATAATATTGATTATGCTAATTTAAAAAAAAATCAAATCAATAGACGAACATCCCTAACTTAATAAAATCATAAATTTAAAAATAAGTTTGTTTGTTATACTTTCACGACTTACTATTCAACCAATCATGAAATTTTGCATATATGTACATTATTATAATCTACATTAAGTCGTAATCTAAATGAAGGCAACCGAAGACGTGAGCAAAAACTAGTGACATTATAATAACGAGCTATAAATGTTATTTTTATAGAAAATAATAAGATGAATATTTGAAATTAGTTAAAATTACCTTTTTCTTTCAGAAACTCCTCGAGGTAGAATCGACGCCTCAATTTCACCCTTTCAAAGAATCTTTAGACAAAGTCATTAAAAAGTTTTTTTACGAGGTGACACCTTCTTGGCTTTAGCTCGAGGTCGCTATTAAATTTTCTCCTTTAAGAAAACCTTCGTCGCGAGTCTCGATTTAAAATGAAACCGGATTTTTTCCACGAGTTACTTTAAAAATATTCGTAGTTCATTTTAATCTAATAAGCATCAGTAAAAGCAATTAAATAACCATGTCTTTTCATTTTATTTCATTAAGAACTCACTATTGAAATATTTAACGGAATTCAGTGCATACATCAGAAGCAAATGGAACTGTCAGTTTAGAAGCATTCATTGGAAAGAAATATGTTTTTTTTTAAACTTGATTATAATAAGACATGTTAAAGAGAAGGGAGATGATTAACAATGAATGCCGGTGGAACGAGTCACAAGATTCGTGACGTCATATGTAAAAATCCATGTAAAAATCCAAACTATATAAACCGCAAAGAAAATCTGAAATGTTTTATGACATTTATAAGTGAAAATTTAAAAATGTTTTTTGAATTTTTGAATCAAATATAGTCCGAGTTATTTAAATTTAGTATTTTGTCAATTGGAATTATTCACATTACTATGTTTTTTACATTTATTGATACTCGGAGCAATAAGTTCGTACTTTTTTATACAGTTTATTGATTGATAATTTTTTTTTTCGAAATGACTACGTTATTGACCCAGCAAGGTCTTAACAGCTTCACCGGACTACTAAGGCGAGCGCTTAAGGCACTCAGCCGATTTTATTTTGGCAACCAGCTCAAGGGTGCACGGCACACCTCGGCTTGGCTGTTGCCTGTTGCATGCAAAATCGCGACCTATCTAGCTAACCTGGCTAACTATTCATATATGTATGAGTTGTTGAAACTTATATGTGTACCAAGCATACACGCCTCAACAACTCCTCCATATATTTATTATCGGAAAATTGAGAGTTTTTCAGTTCGATAAGGAATTTGATAAGTTGATAAAACATGATGGGCTGCTCAGGCTCTGTACTAAATATCAACATTACATGTACACAGGCTGCTATATTACGCGTCGCTAGTCTTTTTTTACATGGGGAAATCTCTTCGGATACCCACCCTAGCCGGGCAGCTGAGGGTGGGGTATGTCCGACTTACAGTGACTAAAACTCCATGGTGCCTTCGCTCACCTATAGGTCGGGGAGCAGGAGCTGCCACTGGCACACACACGCGTAAACTCCTAGGAAGGTGACAGCCCCTTATCAAGGGCCTCTTCGCGGTCGAGGGGTCAGAGTGGTAGACCGCTCAGGGGAGGGCGAGAGTTGCCCTTCCCGCGCGTCGTTAGTTTGATGCAAGTCATACAAGCGTAATGCGGTCCCCGCCTATCCTGTCCTATATAGTTTAGAAGATTTTTTCCGACACAAAATACATATAGGAGTTGTTGAGGCACGCATGCTTGGTACACATGCATGTTTCAGTTGCTCATTTACGTATATCTAGATGGCTTAACTTAGGTTAGCTGAGATAGGTCGCGATTTTTGCACAAATCAGGCGATAGCTTAAGCCGAGGTGTGCCATGCACCCTTGAGTTAGTCGCTCAAAGATCCCAATTCGGCTGAGTGCCTTCAGCGCTCGCCTCAGTAGTTCTTTTTTTTTTATTATAGCATGGCAAAGTGACTGTCTATCGCCGGTCGCCACTATCATGCCGGCCTGTAATAAGCTGGATATGCGCAGGCTGATCCCAAAACGCGACCCGTAGAAGCGAATCACTATTACGGGCTTTTTCGCCACATACATGGTGGTTGCGACCCAGTCGGGCTGTAAAACCCTATCACCCTGCAATCGGTGAATCTGTAAATACCTTTCCAGATCAACAGCGTTTTCATTTCGAAAAAAAAATGCGGGCGTTCACGCTTATTAGTGGCATGTCATTACGAGAAATCAGACGATTATCTCCTGCTAATATTACCGCTCAACGCACCCACACAAATTCTTACTTCATAAAAATATTGTATTTAAAAAAGATGGTATAGTTGTTATGCGGTTAAATATATACAAATTTATTTTTGTTTAAATAGTTTTCATTTATTTCAAACATATACGTAATCAAATGGGAACTCGTGTGAATACAGTTGTATTTTTGGGTCGTTTATTTTCTATTCAACGGACTTGTATTTCTTTTGATCTCTTGCAACTGTCATGGTTTCGCGGCAGAGTAATATCCTTTGGGAGGGAAAGTCCGGCAAGGAAAATGATAACAATATTGTCGTTCAAATATTGTTTTGTACGAAGTAGACCGTTTGTGGAATGTTGTTGAAACGTATATGAGCTCGGAAAATTAAGTTTATTTTTACTATATGAAAAAAACATAGATATCAAAACATGCTCATATCTGAACTAGCCTTTGTTTCTTTCCTTTCCTTTCAGATTCTCTCTCGTTAATATATATTTGACCATATGTAGTCTGATACGAGGTATCTTGGAATATTGTAGTCCTATCTGGAAGCCAACCTACCAGGTGCACTCAACCAGAATGGAACAAACACAAAAACGTTTCCTATACCATCTCACGTTCATTACTAGTAAATGCCTCTCTCTACAGTTATATCAATTATGTTTAGTTTGTCATAATTTCCAACTTTGCAATCCTATAGAATCATGCTCGATTTACCTTTCCTATTTAATATTCTAAATAACCATATTGATAGTTTCGTTTAATTGTGACAAATATGTATATCAGTACCATGTAGCAACAGTAGTTTGCAGAGTTGCAAAACGTTGTTCCTGCTAAAGTACTCGACAAATGTTAGCCAACACTAGGTCTGCTACTAAATATGCCACAAATACAATAATCTCTAACCTAAATTTGATATTTTTCATTGTTCTTTAGCCACGATTTAATCTCAATTGAAGAATAATTGTACATACATTTGTAATTACATTTTCATATAACATTTGGTTAGATTACTTAAGTTTCATTGAAATTTCTAATTTCTCATGTATTGTGAATGTTAATTTTACATCTAGTAGGTTCCACTAGTAACCACTTCACTATTTCAATATCAACAGAGCTTAACGTTTATTGTAACAAGTTTTGTGATATAAATGAAAAAAAAAACTCTTAGGAACAGTACATTTTTGAGACTACCATTTTACGATCGGTTTAACATTTAAAATAATGTTTGAAAGTGTAACAAACAAGTTCTTTGTTGTCCGGTTTTCGCCCACGCGAGGAATCTAGATACGCTTCAGGTTTTGCAGACCCGGGCTCTGCGTAAAATCACCGGTGCTCCTTGGTTCGTCCGGAAGGCGGATCTCCACAGGGACCTGGAGATGCCGTCTGTCTGGGCGTATATAAAATCACTTACAAATAGCTATTTCGAGCGAGCCGCGATTCATCCCAGTCCGTTAGTGGTGTCCGCCGCGAATTACGAACCCGTGCCCAACGCTGGGCGATATAAAAGACGCCCGCGACACATTTTCACCGACCCTCCCGACGATATCACGTCAGCGAACGATCAGTACCAGCCTGTCCCTCGTAACAGAGCGTGCTCACGCCCACGCCCACGTAACCACAGATCGCGCCGCCGCGGTCTGGGGGTTAATTTCGCCCCCGCACACCCGATTAGGCCTCCCACGGCAGCGGCTCAAGCCTAGGTTCGATCCCTCGGTAGGGAGCCCTTGAGTGCGTTGCTTGCGCGATACGGTGACACACCCATACATCACTGCTACAACACTACACGATCACCTCCACACACGTGCACGCTTACACGCTACACATCTTGGTGGAAGGGTTATTTTTGTCAAATTTTTTCCCTTATCGAACAGAAAAACTCTCAAAATTTTCGACAAAAATATATGGAAGAGTTGTTGAGGCGTATATGCTTGGTACACATATACGTTTCAACAACTCAAACATATATGAATAGTTAGCTAGGTTAGCTAAGTTAGGTCGCGATTTTTGCATGCAACGGGCAACAGCCAAGCCGAGGTGTGCCGTGCACCCTTGAGCTGGTTGCCAATATAAAATCGGCTGAGTGCCTTAAACGCTCGCCTTAGTAGTCCGGTGAAGCTGTTAAGACCTTGCTAGGTCAATAGCGTAGTCGGTTCGAGAAAAAAAAAAAAAAAAGTTCTTCATATTTAGATCATTAGTAAAGTTAGGAATAAGTAAGCGTTACAATTTTTATAAACGAGGCACAAGGTAAACTTTACGTTGATGCCCCTTCCTATTTCACTTAAGATTTCCAAATAAAGTGAGAATTCCCTTGACAGAGACACCACATATTATCCGCGGGTTCAAAAATCTACTTGGGATACGTTCCAAATAAAAATTACGAGGCGGTCTGAATGCTGGGCGATTTATTGAAACGATCTGTCCTTCAGTGGTCGGAACTCGACCACAATACATTTTCTCTTTCAATATGATTCAACTTTTTTACCAACGAGTATATAATTGTACATTAGTAGATGTAAGGATCGTGTAATATTACGAATAGAGACTTATAAATAAAGGCTTCATCTTGTTAGTGGTAAGAAAAAAACCTGTTTCTACTTATGAAGTGAAGGCTTCTTTAGCCGCATTCGACTATTTGTAGAGAAAAAACTTATGGGTTCGCGTCACCGATGATCTAGACATGTTCGTGAGGTATTGCGCTTACAATAGACTAGCGACGCGTAGTAAGCGGTCTGTATTTTTTTTATTAACGTGGGGAAATCCTTTATTGGCCACCCTCCCGGAGAAGAGAGTGGGTTATATCCGACTCCCACGGACTAAAACCCCACGGTGTACCGCCCGCCGTATTGTTGGGGCAGCCGGGGATCGAGCTTGCTCTCAAACCTGAAAGCGGCCTGTATATCTTTAATATTTATATTTAGTACCGAGCTTGTGGAGCCCATCATATCTTTGATTAATTAATAAACTACAAAACGACATGATTATTGCTTCGATTGCAAATAGATGTGAATAGTGTTCACTTCTGTCTGCAGTCCTTATGACTGCCACATTTTATTTAAATTAATAGCGTTAACGCTCATCTATATAGTTACTTTTCTTGTTCTAAACTTGTTGTTTTCGCAAAAAGATCATTTGGAATTGGCAATAGAAACGGAGAGAGGGCTGATCGCAATTTGATACGATTCAGTACTCACTCCTTTAACGTGTTGCATGAGCATAATGTGTAGTTACCAAGATTTGTTGGTCCTGATAAAGCTATAAACAAGTCAAAGTCGTGGTTATTTCAAAATGAAGTTATTTCCATATATTTCTACAAAATAAAAATAAAGAATCTCGTTTCACAAACGGAGAAAAAGCAGGTACTGAATTTTTGTCTCTAGAGGAAGATTAACATGAATTTGCGGCCTTACAATACCTCTAATTATGAAATATATACATATCACATGATTGGATATTACAAAAACATACATAAATTACTTAGAAATAGAATCATCTCCATACTCATTATGCAGGGTCTTGTGAATTCTGTATGAGTCGACCGTGTCAGCTTAATTCAATGCGACTTCATACTAACGAGTTCACAACATCACAACTCAACACTCGGTGAGCTTAATATGAATTTACTCAGCTCGTATTACATTAATATAGTGTATATCTAGTTTCATGGATGTACTAGGAGGTAACTTCGGCGAGGATATTATCAAATATTTCCATAATATTGATTGTATGTACGATGTAGGTAATATAAAAATATACAACTAAAATAGTAACAATAACAATTAAACTATTGTAAAATGAAGAATAGCTCTTACTAAAGTGTCATTTAAGCAAATATTTATTCATAGAATTATGTGAGAAACACTTGCATAAAACTTAGGAAATTTTAACTTTAGTACGACTATTAGCAGTCGTCTGTTATTTCTTCTACTATTATATTTTTATGACTGATGATCACATATATCGTGTTTATGTAACCATAAGAGTTTATACACACATCGAGAAAGCATCATCGCATCGCAGTATTTTTTCAACTTTTTTAACAGTTTGTAGTTTGGTGTATTTCATTAATATACATTATAGTGTATATCGACGGAAAAACAGAGAATTGTCGTAACTTGAATAACCCAACTTTACACCAGAGCCAAAAACTATTTCAAAACTTCAATGTTTATATGTGTAGTACTAAGACTAGGCAGAAAACCAAGGTCATAGCGATGAAAAGTTGAATCGTAGGAAAGCGGGATCTAGAACATTCGAAGCGGTTTTATACAAGAATATGGTAAAAAGTAATTTAGTCCAAAATGCAATCTACGACATTTCCGCTTTTTCCCGTCGATATGTTATTGTGGTGTATAATCTATAATACTGTACAGTTTCAAAATCCATTCAGTAATTTTTGCAAGACAAATGTCTATACATTCTCAGAAATTTCCTTATTTTTTCAAGAAGATAAAACAGTTCAGTACCTTTTTCGCCTTTAATTTTTAGCCGATTTTTGTTCTTTAGGGGTTATTGACTAGATTCGATGTAATTAATTAAAAAAAAAATGGAAATAATACTTGCTTCATAGTATCGACGAATATCTATTCGATATATTTCATTCTTTTTACGTCTACAATCTAAGAACAATATTCATATATCAATATCGAAAAAAAAAACTATTTATCCTTTGTTGCGATTGAATTTTGATAACTAGTAATATTATACACATAGGATGATAACGCTCTAAATTTTGGATAAACGTTATCAGGGGTTATCAGAAAAGGACATACTTTTAATCAAGAAAAAATTTCTCGAGGAGATAGGTCAATGTACAAGATCTTTTAGGAAAAGTATTAAATACACCGGATTAAGGGCTACAATAAAATAAGCTTACATAAGTGAATATAATCAACATTTAAAATGTTAAAATTCCATCTAACTAAACTCGAAAATATCTGGTGATAAAGTACTAAGTATGTGACTATCTGTGAAGTACCCGATTACACACTAAGCTCATATAACTTCGATCTGGATTACGTCCCTTGAGGATGTTTTAGAGATACATTATCATGTCAAACCCGTGTTACAGAACCTACGGGTACATTATCTACCTGAAAATCTATATTTATACTATCATATTCCTATATTATTGGAACGAAGTTCCTTACGGCAGGCTTGGAGGTGATAGGGATTTTACTGCGGGAGCGAACTGAAAAAAATGTTATAGTAAAACCGTAACGAAAAGTGCGTGGAATAAAACCGTTAAATGATACTTGCGCAGGCGCGACAGTCGTATACACAAGCGAGTAGTGTATAAATACCTTTCTCTTTCTCCTTTTTTGTAATTATTTCTATTTCTATGTAATTTTATGTTGTCAAACAAAAATAAAGAGACATATTTTGTTATTTTAATTGATAATTTGAATTACGATTACATAAAATTGGGCACGATTTTTTTTTTACATTAGCCGAAGGAACTTCGTTCCTACCTGGTGTCCCACGACACCACATTCTTTTTTATTCTATACATATATTTTATTACTACACCCTTTTGTACAGCTCTAATTTTAAAACGTCTTATAAGAGTTCTTGAAATTCTGGTCCGTAAGCTTTTTGTGTGACGAACAGTAGTGGGGGTAAACACTGTGTCGGGTAGAGTGTCAATGTCTCGCTTGCTTTCGGGTATTGGAGATCAGTGGTGTATACTCTTTTCTCAGTCTCTTTCTCTCTTGATGTCCGTGGTTGCGTATAGAGCGTTCAGGTGATGTGGTGATGGCTGACGATAATCTATGCTATTCAAAAATGATTGATGGATAATTACCATTGTGCGTCTTTACGACAAACCCTGTTTTTTAACGAAGGTCCTTACCGAGGCTAGTGGTAAATGTTGAGTGACAGAAATTCTCGCGTAAGGAAAAGGCATCATGCTCGTAGGTTTTTCTCACCCCTTGTGGATTCTTCTCTCTCTGTCACTTTGTATTGTATAAAAATATGTGTGCGTGTGTGTGTATGTGTGTTTATATAAAATTACTAGCTGTTACCCGCGACTCCGCACGAGTTTTTTGAATATATTAAATAAATTTAAAATTGTTATTACATGTGTAAATAAAATAATACTCTTTCAAAAATATTTGTAAGTATGACACGCACATCATCTACAGTAACAGGTAACATGCACATTATATATGTGAATACTAATAGTGTATCGAATGGGATGGGATCTATCATAAGCCACATAGCTGGAACTTTAAACTACTATCTATGTATCACCCTCAGTGCTCACTTACACTATATAAGAAAGTAATGAAAATATTAAGCTATACATTATCGAACAATATGTGTTCAATCTTTTATTATATATATATAATATCGGGTATCGTCTGCTGAACTCGCTAGCTTAAAATAAAACAGCTAATTAATTAGTTATTTGCCCGTAAAGTTCCCGTTCAAATATTACTTGTAGTCCGTTGAAGCTGTTAAGACCTTGCTAGGTCAATAGCGTAGTCATTTCTAAAAAAAAAAAACCGTTCATATAGGTCCAGCTGTTTCGGAGATTACCCGGAACAAATAAACAAACAGATATATCGATAGAATAAAAAAAAATGTTGATATTTGTAGCACCGCAGATATATGTATTCATCAAAGAGTATTTATTTGAATATTATATACACACGCTTTATTCTTATAAAACGTAATATATCACGAACCAAAAATTGGGAACAAAACTAACGTAGAATAAACTTTTTGAGGAGTTTTTGATGGGATTTCAGTCTGTTATGTAGGGGATTTTATATTTTATTCATAATTTTGTGTTATTTGACTCTATATTGTGTTAAATTGGCGGCGTTTTATGTAATATGATTGTCTATTATGCTAAGTGAAATAAATGAAAAATAATACCACGGAGCATGTATTCTGGGGTCGTGAAAATTAAGAAGATAAAAATTTACGAAATATTATATAGAAGATTTGGCGCTTATATATAGAGAATACATAAGAACTACCTATATTGACAATTTCAGAATTGGCAGTATGGATTAATTCCTTCGCCTGTATTGTGATGGGCGAATATTATTACTACTAACCTTTTAGAATAGCAGCACAAAATAGACTTTAAAAATGTTTGCGATAGCAACGTACTACTTATAATCAAAAATTGGAATTAAAAATAACCTAGAATAAACTTTTGAACAGGAACACAAAATAAACCCTAGTAATATTTCCGATAGAATGTTATCATGTTACCATGACAACGCATATAATACTGACACTGACAGGCAGCGGATGCTCTAAAAATAGTCCGATTTTGAGACATTCTTCATTAGTGCTCCGCTCCTATTCGTTTTAACTTTATAATATGTATAATATTAGTATAGATGTATAAAATGGCCTACAACAGAACATGTGGAAATTCCTTAAAAACCTATTTGTTTTATTTTGAATTCGTACGTGACTTATATTGTCTCATTGTTGCAATTTTGCAATCAAGATCCGAAAAATGTAAACCTTAGCAAACCTGTTGTTTTTTCTAGATACTTGGATAAAATTGAATCTCAAAAATATCTTATTATAATTGGCATAAGTCAATGGATTGCCATGATGTAGTGATATTTTTTAATCAGCATTTTTTAATATACATAATTTGCAATTCAATATTTTATGTGTAGTTTTTTAATAATTGAATAATTATCCTTAAAAAATTAATCGAACATTTTGATTTGATCTACGTGACGTATATATACAAATATATATCTACTTTTCTCTCATACTTAAGTTACTAATACGCCAGTAAAAGTATAATAACTTTTGATAAACCGCATCAATTTTAATGAAACAAAAACTAAACGTTACTCGAAGATATGCTTACTAATTTTCTTGAAAAAACTTTATCGTGAGCGCAGTATTTTAGTAGTGATACGTGTTCATACAAACAGAAACATAGACATTTCTAAAATTGATTGAAATATATTTTATTACTTATTCCTAGACACCATCACCATTTTTTTTACAAAAATCTAGAATTATAGACAAGTTAAATTTATATTACAAGCATAGAAGATGGGGTTATATATTTTCTGTGACAATATACTACATATTGTAAAAAAAAGTCCCTTACTGTGCCTATCGGCTCTATAAACCTAGCTATAAAACTACTGAACTGATTTTTATACGGCTTTTTTTTTCGAAATGACTACACTATCGACTCAGCAAGGTCTTAACAGCTTCACCGGACTAATGAGGCGAGCGCTTAAGGCAATCAGCCGATTATATTTTGGCAACCAGCTCAAGGGTGCACGGGCACACCTCGACTTGGCTGTTGCCTGTTGCATGCAAAATCGCGACCTATCTTAGCTAACCTAGCTAACTATTCATATATGTATGAGTTGTTGAAATGTATATGTGTACCAAGCATACACGTCTCAACAACTCCTCTATATATTTATTATTGGAAAGTTTTTATGCGGCTTTCACCACTATTATATTTAGTATAGTTCATGAAGTATTTTGAGCAAAAATGAATTCATTTTTAAAACATAATGGTATTATTAAAAATGACTATGTTTTGGATTAATCATTTGATTATATTGTGTAATCATTACTTTTCCAAACGATGATACTGGGCATATCACTATTCCTCATAATGTGCAGACTACATTTAATTCATTGTCACCCAGAAATATCACCTACACATGTTGTCGTGTAAAATTTGTTGAAAATTGTATCATGAGTTGCGATAAATTTCTTTATTTTCGTCAAGTTATGTTTACTTACAATTTGAGACCCTTACCATCTTAAGTAATCACCTGTATTTTGTTTCAAATTTGTAATTAATTTCAATTTTCATTTAGACATACATTTTTTAAATGTTTATATAATTTAAAAAACAAGTGGCAAATAACTGAGTATCCATGATGGAAACCTTTGATTATAGGAGTATACCTTTTGACAAAAGAACTCTAATAAAGTTCAAACTTTGAAAAATCAATTAACTATGGTCGAATGTAGACCACTGGGCGCCTACTAGCAGTGTTAAATGAGTTAGCAATATTTTTGTTTTTGACTGTACTGTATGTATTGCTTTTAAAAATGGTAATTTCTTAAAACATTCGATCTCTACAAGGCAAGCAAACGCAACGTCAAATAAATCATCTTTTAGATCAAGAGATCTTGATAATTTAAATTAAGCATAACTAAATAAGCAGTAACACTCGATATTAAGTGTTCTTATAAGAGGGAGCTTAGTAGACTTAAGCGTCTCTTATCTACAAAGTACATTCGCGCTGGAAAGGTTAAGACATCAATAAAATATGCAAATGAATCTATATTGGTAATGGTATAATCTAATATTGGTTGATTGTTTGTGAATATAAAACTAAAGCCTGACGTTATATGATTTAATTATTTATTCAGGAATATCTATCCCAAAATGATCGCTCGATCGCTTAAAGCAAAATGCTGAAATAAATTCAGAGTGAGTCGAGTTCCTAATGGCTACTTGCTTGGCTACTACTAAGTCGTGTAGTATTCTTATTTCTACCATTGTGAGCCACTTTTAGCGAAACGTAGTATCTTGGTGAATTTTTTTTTCAGTTGAGGTTGTGCTTAGATACAAAATTTTGTAAGTCAAAAAATATTTTAATATAATAAGTAGAATATAACAAGTGTAAGTACCTTTTTTTACACGGAGAGATCCTTAACAGATACCCACCCTATCATGCAGCTGCGCATAGGTTTTGTCTGATTTTCACGGACTAAACCACATGGTACCATCATACACCTTTTAGACGGGCGAGCAGACGTAGTGCCAGTCGGCAGTCTTCGCCAGGGCACTGGCACTACGTCTGCTCCCCCGACAGGTGTAAGCCCTCCAAGAAGCCCTGATTGCGGTTTGAGGGATTAAAGATAGTAGACTTCTCAAAGGGGTAGTGGGTATTAGACCACCCCTCCCCCGACGAACTGTGGGAGTCGCATCGGCAAAATTTACAATACAAACAGTAGGTACCTGCTTCTTGCCTATGTCTGAATCCGCATCTCTGAAGTAGTTACGAAAAGAGGTGTAAATACGTGAGTTAAAATATATTTATGAAATATCACAATAAGAATCAGTAGAAATCCAATTCTATATTTACATAGTATATACACTGTAACGAAATTCGTACAGTAAACGAAATAAGCAATTTACACGTTTTTCCTCAAGTGAACTCGTGTTTCGCTTCCCAGTTACAGTACGAAATCAAGAGCTCGAGTTCTAATTGCAGAGTGTTTAGCTCTACAGAGCTACTTCATTCAAGATCAAGTAATCACGTTTTATGTTAAGCTTTAAGATGCTGTTAAATAACACATTTGTACTGTTTTTAATTTTCCTATTTAACTTTTTGAAGTTTTACTTCTTTTGGCGCGTTAGTGAAAAATGATGAGTAAATTTTTACGAATTTTGTTTTTTTTTTTCACGAAAAGACGACACCCTGAAGATATTACGATGCGCACGCACACCTTCACAAAAACTGACACCATGAAGTTAGCTATAGTTAACATTTCGTTTGTTTATATTTGTTGTATGTATTTTTTTTTTGAAATGGCGAAATGTGTCTGGGGTAGCTTGTGATCCACGAATGCCTTTGAAACTTAAGGGGAAGGTTTATAAAACTATGATAAGACCGGTCATGCTGTATGCATCTGAGTGCTGGGCTACGAAAGAGATGGATGAGAGAAAATTACATGTGGCAGAGATGCGAATGTTAAGGTGGATGTGTGGTGTAACTAGAATTGATAAGATTAAGAATTAGTATATTAGAGGCAGTTTGAAAATAGCACCAGTGACAGAGAAGTTGCGGAGTAATCGGTTAGCATGGTATGGGCATGTCATGAGAAGAGATGAAAGCCATGTAACTAGAAAAGTGTTGAGTATGATAGTGGATGGATATACGAGTAGAGGAAGACCGAAAAAGGTATGGATGGATTGTGTGAAAAACGATATGTCTGTAAAAGGTGTGAATACTGAGACGACATCTGACAGGAGAGAATGGAAAAAGAAAACATGTTGTGCCGACCCTACTTAAGTGGGATAAGGGCAATGATGATGATGATGTATGTATTTTTTTTTTCATATAGGAGGCAAGCGAACACGCGGATCACCTGATGTTAAGCGATCAACACCGTCCATAGACACTAGCAACAACAGCGGAGTTGTAAGTGCGTTGCCATCCTTTGTTTTGGAGAAATGAGGATTAAGGGGAAGGGAAGAAGAGTGGAAAAGAAAGGTGGGGAAGAGAGTGGAGATGGGTCTCCGGCGCTCTCGCTGACCGAACGAAACTCAACAATGCAAGCATTGTTACTTCACGTCGATTTTCTGTGAAAGGATGATACTACCCCGAACGAGCCGACCCACTCATACTGAAAACAATAATGGTTTCAGCGTGGCTCCACCGTCTAAAAGATTTTTTTGTATTAAAACTTTCAATGTATTAAATATGTACCTTTTTTCTATTGTTAATGTCGTTTTTTCTACAAACGTAGAATAAGGCGAAATGTAAAATTTTTGAAAAGATTTTTTTATCTTCTTAAGCTAGAGAAGTATAACTTCTAACGCGTGCACAGAAGTACACAGAAACTGTTTTTTAAATATATGTTTTCTTTTTTTGAATTCGCTTATAAATAAGTAACAAGCCCAGATGACGCTGTCCCACCCTGATAGAAAAACAAACCTTGACAAATTATATACCAAATCCTTATTCATGAATAACTTTATCTACTGATGAAGGTCGCATGAAAATCCGTTCTTAAGTTTTTGAGTTTATCGCGAACAGACAGACAGACAGACGCGGTAGGAGACTTTGTTTTATACTAAACTAGCCTCAGCCCGCGACTTTGTTCGGTTATAGGTTGAACTGCATCAATGTAACCGCGGAGATCCAAGTCATGGATTACTTTCATGAGCAGACAAATTGTCTTATTTTGACTTTACAAAGTATTTTTGGCTCATGTTTTTATTGAATCATCATTTGAAGTGAGTTAATAATAATAAAAATACTAAACATTAAAATAATGACATTGACTTTGGTAATATTGCTTTACTCTTATGACAACATGAAACAAAGTGACATGAAATGAACGCAGTCGTGTCACCTAAAAAATTTGACATTCAATAAGATCAAAAAGAATGATAATTATTTTAGTTGTTCCATAAATTTACTAAAGATTTTTTTTTTAATATTTTATTATTTATTTTATTAAATTATTTTATATTTAATTATTTATTAATGTTTATTATGATTTTACATATTATACTATTATAAAATGAAACCTACTGTTTGACTAGTTGATTTTCAAGCGCATGTAAGAGATATGCTACGTGAGTTATGTTAAGAATATTGAAAATGTAGGTAACTGGAATGTAAGAATTAGATGAAAGATGTCAAAACGTCTTTCTTTATCATTGTTTATATGGTGTCTAAAATTCAAACAGTAGCGTAGTACATGCATGCAACAGTAGATGCACTGTATATGAAAAATAGCTTTCTGCACTTTTCCTGCATATAAACTTTAACTAACTAAATTTTAAGTTTAGCCGTTCGGCCAATTTGCTTAAAAGGGGGTACAAAATTTGGCTTCACGTATTATTATACAAGATAATTTGTTTTTCAGTTTTTTTCCGTTGTTTTACTTTGACAAAATAACTGGCTCCGCCTACCTAAAACTAAAAAAAATGGTATAAATCTATGCATTCGTTTTTTAGTTACGCGCGCAAACCCCATATCATCATTTCATTTCCCACCTGGCATATACCCTGTCAGATGTAGTCTCAGTATTCATAACTTTTATACACTTTAGGTGATGGTCATATAGATTATATAACATATCGCTACCACAATTAAGACACATTTTTTATGTCAAAGTCCTATAAAAGATTTAGGTTACAGACTACTCTCTGTAAAGTAAAGAAATACTTACATAAAGTCAGAAATGTTAGTGTCCTTATGAACAGTCAGGTAAAAGGGTTAACTTAGTTACCTTTCTATGAAGCGACAGCCTGATGACGTCATTACACAATACTTTTCACGAGGAAGGCTAATATACTCGCATCCTTGAACCCTTCTTTTAGAAAAAAATATTTTTTGTACCCGCCGAGCAAAAATATTAGTAGGAAATGAAGATGTCAGCTGTCTGTTTTCATCACGGTCCACCGCGATAGGTATTCCGATTGTACACTTTTTTTGTAATTTATACAAATAAATTTAAGGGTCTGTTTGTGATGTGAAAATAACAGTTTTTTAGTAAATAGATATGAAAGTATAAATGGTTTGCTCATATATGCTCAGTTATGAAAGTGGTGTTTACTTAAAAAATTGTACATATGTCAATGATTAATGTAATATTTTTTTTGTTTTTAAAATAAAACTGATGTAACAATGATTGTAGAGCAATTAAATAAATAAGAAAAAAAAACACTAAAAGTCATTAATACTAAACAAAATAAAAAAGAATCGGTTGAGAAACAGTGGAATAAGGTGTACATAATTGTTCTGTCTCTTCCAATACATAGATTTCCAGTTGACTCCAAGGCGTTATAGGCCAATTTTTGTAACAAGTCATTTTCCATTTTAAACTCTCACATAAATGAATCGTTTGAAACAAGATCTGCGCAATATATACACAAGATATCACACAATATTATTGATTTGTTAATTTAGGAAAATAAAATGTACCCTAGATATTACAGAACAATACTATGCAATGTATTATGTGTTTTTTATATGTACTCATAAACACAGTAGTCGAAATTCGATAATTCAGAACGTTGTGTAATCAAAACGTGATGAAACTTCGAACGATGGAATCGAAAAGATTGACATCACAAAAGGTTTTTTGTATGTTCCCTCTTCGGGTTTGATGCGTGTTGTATAAAGTTTCATTGCTGCGGTAGACTCGGGGCGTAAATAACACCACAGAGTGAAAATCACAGTGATCGATGACAGTGATATGTTATTGTGATTTGTCGTGCATGAATCATATTCTAATAATGTTGTATATATTCCAGATTCGCATGTCTTTTTTATATGTCATATGAGACAAACAAACAGGCGAGTCACCTGATGTTAAGTGATCACCGTCATCCTTAGACTCTTGCAACATCAGTGAAGTCGCAAGTGTGTTACCAGTCTTTGTTTGGAGGGAAGAGATTAAGGGGGACAGGAGAAGGAAGAGGCGTGGGGAGGGAAGGTGGGCCTGCGGCGCTCTCACTTACCGAACGAAACGCAACAATACAAGCACTGTTACTTCACGTTCAGTTGTAGTCTTGCTTCTCGGATGTCAATAACACTACGGTAACTGATAGCTGTGATTTTTCGATCTGTGAATAAAAATCACAGTCACGTTGACTGATAAATAGCGTTTTTACAATAGTCCGTGCACGATAGGCTTCACTTCAAAAGTATATGAATATCACGGAATAAACGATTTACGAGTTTCAATCACGATATCGTAAATTGTATAGGTTTAGTAGGCAGTTCCAGAATGTTCGATAATACCGTTGAAATTTTACTTCACATTGCAAGAATAAATAATATGTGATGAAAATGTTTTGTTATTTTTTACGGTAAAATCATGTTTCTGCCTGCTTTCAAAGAGAAGGAATTTTATAAATTAGGTTATTATAGAGAGATTATAACAGTTTTATTACATTGTGTTTATATGTAAGACAAATGATTTCTATGAAAATATTTTAGTACTAAAAATTTACTGTGATCATTAGAATAATAGAGTAATGAAATAACAATCATTTTATTTTGTTCAAATTAAATTAAGCTCGATAATATTTTTGAAGTTAAAACTCTTTAAGGCGCGTTGAACGGTATTTTTGGCAGTAGATAAAATTATTATTTTCCGTCATGACATGCTACGTAACCATGACCGGCTGTGTTTTGATTCGCGGCTTGCGTCATACTAGCGTAGCATAGGGATCTTTGTAATATTAATATTATGCAGCTCATCATACATACTCTTGATCGATTAATAGACATTATAAAAATGTATATATATAATTATTGCTCCGAATGCCAATAGACGTGAGAACCACGCTAATGTTAATAATTTCAATGAAACAGATTCTGAAATTTAAGCATTATTATTCACACTAAAATTATTATGAAAATTCAAAAGAGAACAAACACATTAATTTCATTGTTTTGTGTTTTCACTTTCGAAAGTAAAAAGTAGTAAGTAATTTAGCGTATTTGCATATCGCGTTGTTGACGTAGGTTCGAGTCTTTGCCAATGATCCACTAATTTCTACAAAAAATAATGATGAAATGATCGTATGGTGATACATTGTTATGCTGTAAATCTATCGCCATCTATCTAGATAATCTCAAAGTCAGCCCCCCTCTAAAGTGTAATTTAAATTCACGTGAAATTGGCGCCAGTCGCTAAAAACTAAATATAAAATCGCAGAGTTAAAATTTCATAGCAAAAAACCCGCATGAAGAGAGACAGATGGATCTTTGAGTAAAAGTGCTTTAGCTTGACCCATTGAATTTATAAGTACATATTTCATGGTTTTCTTTTCATTAAATTTACCAAGTATGTTAGAGAGATTTCAGCCTTGTGATTGACCCTAACATACACATTTTAATCGGTTCGATTCCCGGGTGAAGCAAGACAATTTTCGAAAATCTTTGAATGTACTTTAATTTCTTTTCAAAATTGAAAAAATGTTTCTTTGGAGTAAAATTTGCTATCTCTATTATTTAAAAAAACTTATCTCTATTATTTAAAAATACTTTCCCTCCACATGGGATTAAAAAGTTCCATTCTGTATACTACAGAAAACATGACGAATAACAATACGAACAGTTTTTCTTAGCCTGTCATGTAGTGGATTTTGTATTTTGTTCATAATCTTGTGTTATTGAACTCTGTATTGTGTAAATTTGATGGTGTTTTACGTAATATAGTTAGTTTATTGTGCATAAGTGAAGTGAATGAAAAATAATACCACGGAGCATGAAATTCTGAGATGCCACAAAAACTCCCTGGAAGGTTCTAACAGGAGAACCACCATCTTGTTAGAATATTAACAATAAGTAAAATGATAAACATTGCCTAATGTTACGTATATTTTCATGCATATTTTATGTATTGTATTTTCCGTATTCCTTATACTTTATTTTCTGTTTTTATTTGTATCTTTTTTTTAATAAAGGGGCGAATATTGTGGGTTATTGTGTCGTAAATAAGCCATATAAAAATTTTCGGTTCTTCAGTGACGCTTGCGCCAAAATATATACACACAAATATAAATACATAATATATGTGTTTCATTCCTCGGTCACCCAACACAGACCAGGACGGAGAACTACAAAGTTGGATGTAAGAAGATAATTCACACACAAAACTAATTGAAAGCCTCCTACCAACACTAGTGAAAACACACTTCCTACCATACGTAATAAATATATAAGTTATTTAATTACATTAATACGTCTAATATTACTCAAATACAATACAAAAGGGTACCCTTACTTCATCAAATTAAAAACTACAGTTGTAAGGTTTGTAACATGAGTTGGACAATACATTTGTTTTTTTTTTTCATTAAACTAATTCGTTCTGAGAACTTTCTGGCATCAACGACGACATCATGTTATTATTACTTACATAGTATATATTTTCAACACAGGATATTTGTGGCCAAAACTCTCGTCTCCAGAAAAAGTATGAACATAATCACCAATTTGAAATATTAAGAATACTAGATGTATTTGTTTTTTGCTTTTTTCACATACGGTGATACTACAAAAACATTTTTCAGTTTCAATTTTCCTCATTATATTTTTCTACGCTGTTCGTCGAAAGGCAGAACAGACTTCAATGTAGTGATTATGTTAGTAATGTGTTCATTTAAACAATTAAATTAAATCTATAAAATTATTGTAGAATTAAGTCACTCCGTTTTATAAAACCCGTTTTTAATTAAAATGACCGCTGTGTATTTTGTTCGATTGTTATTCTATAAATAAATTTATCTCTCGACAATAAGAACACAATACGATGTCGAGGAAAATTGGAAATAAAAGTGGGTACAGTAAATACCGCGTCCGAACAGTACATTATATTTTTCATTTTCTGCCATGATTGGGTCCATGACAGAGACCGCGCAATATCCTGTTTGGAGCTCGCTCGGCCACCAATTAAACCGAATGAACGTGACTTCGAATCCGTCTATAGTTTCTAAAATATCGTTGTAGTTTTGTGATCGATTGTTATACCTGTATTATGAAATGCCATTTTCAGTAAACGAAATTTATTCGTCATACAAAAAAAGTGTAACAAATTTGTTGTTACT
Source organism: Antheraea mylitta (assembly GCA_014332785.1). NCBI lineage: Eukaryota > Metazoa > Arthropoda > Insecta > Lepidoptera > Saturniidae > Antheraea > Antheraea mylitta. The sequence continues at coordinate 16,703,634 of JACEII010000008.1, read as the reverse complement.
GCGAAAACGATCTGCAAAGTAATGTGGTAGTTCTAATACTTTAAAGTACCGTATGGGTATAGCCTTGTTATAGATTTCTTCCCTTCGTAGTGCCTTGTATTACATTGTACTTCTTCGACGTTCACAGTGGAACTATCATTTATATCCGATTAGGCCTCCCACGGCAGCGGCTCAAGCCTAGGTTCGATCCCTCGGTAGGGAACCCTTGAGTGCGTTGCTTGCGCGATACGGTGACACACAAATATACATCACTGCTACAACACTACACGATCACCCCCATACACGTGCACGCCTACACGCTTACACATGAAAGTGGAAGGGTTTACTTTTTTTTCCCTTATCGAACTGAAAAACTCTCAGTTTTCCGATAATAAATATATGGAGGAGCTGTTGAGGCGTGTATGCTTGGTACACATATACGTTTCAACAACTCATACATATATGAATAGTTAGCCAGGTTAGCTAAGATAGGTCGCAATTTTGCATGCAACAGGCAACAGCCAAGCTGAGGTGTGCCGCGCACCCTTGAGCTGGTTGCCAAAGTAAAATCGGCTGAGTGCCTTAAGCGCTCGCCTTAGTAGTCCGGTAAAGCTGTTAAGACCTTGCTGGGTCAATAGCGTAGTCATCTCAAAAAAAAAAAACTATCATTTATTGAACCTTGTTTTGTTGGAGGTATCGAAATCTCTAGAATATAAATAAAATTTGACTTATTTGAATTTGACTTTAATATTTAGAAAGAAAGAAGTTTGGACGCATACTATTTTTAGAACTCCTTTATTTACAATATTTGAAGTCATAATCTTTCCATATTTACTTGTTCCACGAATTGATAAACCATCATGATTCCTAATTGTTACGACGAGTTTGTTAGTTACACAATTCTAAATAGTTGCAGAAATTGCTTCAGTTTCTTTTCTTGTTTCTTAGTAGTATATTAATACAGAAAATTCCATAAGAAAGCTAAGAAAAACGTCACAATGAAACTATATCACGTGATAAGCCAATTTCAACAATTATCATGATCTTGAAGTTGTATATACTTAGTATGTCTCGTCTACGATTGAACGAATCGAATAATCCAGGCCTTAAGTAGATCGCGAGCCACGATTGATTCGATTTGTATGATAGAAAAGATCTGCTCCTAAACTGGATATTTAAAAAGCTTCCTTAGCCCTTAAATTGATTGTTCTTTTTTGTATCAATTACTTTGTTTGTGTCTTTAGATGATACAATGAAGGAAGTGTGAACAATACAAATGTTTTATTTTTTTAATGAAAATCCGAACACCGTCTGATCAATAATCATGAAATATTGCACACTTCAGTATTTTTCTATGGAGACAGTTTTTATGCTATCCGTGTTATGATATCTCGTCACTAGATGGAGCTAGGCTTTATTGTTATTAAGCTTTATATTGTAATTTAACGTCGACGAAGTTTTATAGATTTTATATATTCCCGAAGATTTTTTTTATGTCATAGGAGTTCAACGAACAGGTGGGTCACCTGATGTTAAGTAATCACTGCCGTCCATAGTCACTTGCAACACCAGGGGAGTCACAAGTGCGTTGCCTGCCTTTGTTTGGGGGTACGAGTAAGGGGGAGGGTGAGGGAGAGGCGAGGTGGACCTCTGGCGCTCTCACTAACCGAACGCAACGCAACAATGCAAGCACTGTTACTTCACGTGGGTTTTCTGTGAGAGAGTGGTACTACCCCGGGCGAGCCGACCCATTCATGCTAAAACCAGTATCTAATAGCTTCAGATCTACCACCTTAAAATGCTTATTACATTCATGAGCAAATTTTCGGTTCTAAACCGATTAGCGTATTTTTGACAGCAAACTGATAATACAGTACAACAATAGATAAGTATTCATAAAAAAGTTACTACTAAGAAGCATCGAAAAAGTAAAATATTTATAAAATAGGTTTTCATCTTTTTCATTTATTTCAATTAATAATTCTGATTGAAACATAACCCGAAACTATCCAATATGGCATACGAAATAGTTTCAACCGCGACGCAAATTACACCTCGTTACGAAACCAGTTTTCAATTCAACCCGTTCTCATAGAAATAACTTCATTATCTCATAGAAACCACGCGTTTTATTTAATTAACTAGCTGACACCCGCGACTCTGTCTGCGTGCTTTATTAACTTAATACATATTACGTTCCTCCAAACAATGTACAACAAATTTTTATGTCGCCTGTTCTAAAAGAAATCGTCTACAAAGTTAAAAATACTGTTTAAACTTAAGACCAAATTTAACCAGGCGTACTAAAATTTCAGCACATTTATGACTACGTAAAGGTGATAAAGAATTTTATGTTCTCTACGTGATATGGACCCTAAGAATGGTGTGATTTTATTGAACTCGGTATATAAATCAAAAGGAAAGGATTCATTTTACTATAGTTTAGATAAGATAATATATAGCGATGAATTTTAACTTTCAAAATTGAAATTTGGTTATACAGGGGGCCTAACCAAGTTGCTTATCGACAATCACTAACGCAAATAGATGCACGTGATATAGCGTTCCGATATGTCATCTCCATACATTGTTCCGTTTTCTATTTTCGTTAGTGATTGTCGATAAGCAACTTGGTTAGGCCCCCTGGTTTCGAATTTGACGGGACAATCTCAGAAATTGCTTGAACACGATGCCTACTAATTAGTTTTAAAATTGTAGTATGTAGTATGTAGTATTTAGTATCATTCTCATAATAGTGAAAGTTAAAGCGACTTGCAAGGAGATGGAGAAATTGTATTATATAATTTGTTCCTGGTTTATTTGAAATTCTCAAGTAAAAGGTTCAAGGCTATTTATAATTGCAAATATACTAGGATTACATTTCTTAGAAATTAATTACTTATTATTTCAAAATTTACGATAATTTAGTTTTAATTCTTCATATTGATAGAATCTTAAAAAATTAACAAAGTAAATTATCCCTCATTTTCAACCTTAGGTTAAAATTTGTAATAGACGTATTTGTTTTAACAATAAAATGGCTGCCTTACCTCATTTGTTATTGATTGTTGTTGCCTAAAATGATAACATAATAAACGCAAAATAAACTTGGATATTAAGTATAGCTGTCGGAATACACCTACAAGAAACCCAGTGAGCAAGACAGGCATTAGAAAATAACTTTAGGCGAGCTAATTGTACATCGTAGGACCTATTTATTAAGCGGTTAATGGGTGTATTGCGTCTACTTAGCAACTTTTATATTTTCTATATGGCACAAAACCATAAACCACTATACTACGTTATCCTTCATGCAAAGTTGCGGTTCATTACAGTATCCGAACCTACGTCGATTGAGGCGTTGTCCAATCACGCAATCAGTGAAACTTCATCGCTTGTAAAATAACCAAAAGATTAACAATATTATTTTGTATTGGTATTTTTTGATATATTTAACAGTTAACATAATTAGCTTGACACTTTAATACACAATCTCTCATACATTTTAATGTAAAACTTTTAGTATGCGCGTTGTGCGGTATTTTTTGGTGGGAGATAAACTTATAGGTAATCTCGCGTCTTGATATGCTAGTAAGCGTGACAGGACTTGCATACTTGCGACGCTTCCGTCAGTCTAGCGACGCGTGACATAACAGCCTGTGTACATTTAATATTTATATTGTATACTGAGATTGTATAGCCCATCATGTTTGGTTAATTAATACACTTTATAGAAATGTATATAATTATTGTTCGAAGTGTCAATAGATGTGAAAACTAGACTAATAATAATAATTTCAATTTAAAAATTATGAAATTTAAATAATCCACCTATAATTCATTCATAAATTTAAAAGAAAACCCAGTTATTATTTTAAATTTTAGCAGTTTGAAACTTTAGTGAAAAGAAAGAATTTGTTGGTAATACGCAGTAAAAAACACTGCAAATTCTATCAACTTTAAAAATTTAATGAAACATAAATAATTTAGTTTTCACAACAATATGTATAGAAAAATAAAGCTACTTAGGAATACGTTTAATTTACAAAAAATAACAAGAGCATATAAACTAACACAGGACAATTAATAGAAAAATTCAATACATAGTGACGTTTATCTAAAGTAATATATGTATTAATTAACAACAATAAGTTTCGCAAAGTATTTAAAGTTGCCAAAAATATATCCTAAAATTAAATCGCTAACCGCTAATTAGTTTGAAATGTGGACCGAAATACTGAGTAAACAGCGAATTGCATTATCGTGACAACAATTAATTACAAATGATTGTAAAATAATAGAATATCCATTTTAGCATTTTATTTTTGTTAATGCGCGCCTGTTATATTTTCAATTTTGTTGCGTCTGTCTTCAAAGATACAAATACAAATAGAAACCGAAAAATAAAGTACATTTGTATACACAATTAACCCATAGAACATTTAGTACCTACTTCGATGTTAGATAAGTTAGACAAAAATAAATAATTCAAAATTGATTTCATAGAAACTATAAGGCTAGTAAAAACTCGCTTAATATGTCCCAAGACATAAAAAGAAATCTAGAAATTTAACCTTTTCTTTTACAAAATAAAACAATATTAAATCCTATCAGTATACCATAAATACAGACCAGAATGTTGCCGACACCTTTAATCCTACTATTACGTAGAAAGAGAATTATATGTCGATACATTTAGTCCGCGTCTGCAATGAAATGAATGGCGTGTGGGGGTGGATTTACTGGATTTTCCGCCTTGAAAACTGTATTCACGGTTGCCAAACGTTAACTCGAAGCGAACGAGCGAAATTACGTAACTCCAGTTCTTTAGTGAATTTACTGAAATTTGTTTAAAGTTCATTGGCATCGAGTATTTTGAGTGACAGTACATTTCTACAGTTCCGGGTTCAGGAAAATCGATTATACTTATAGGATCTTCATGAAATTGACGGTAATTATAACATAATTTGGTGGTGCCGATGCATTCGTGGCGCCATTTTTTGCGGGTGATTTTATCTAGTGGACTGTATAATGCGGGGGAGCTATATTTTATGCGAAACTATATTGCGATCTATTGCTCAGTACATTGTGATGAGCTATGTGACAAAATGGAGATGATATTGGTAAGGAATTGGGAATGAACGACATTGGCACTTACCTCGTGTCGTCTGCGGTGTTATCTTGCTAGACAGTCCGGTGATTGTTTTAGATGCACTGCACGGGTTGTTCTTGTCAACACACTGATATACACCATTGTCTATAAAAAGGAGTGTTGGCACGCGCTATATGCAACGATGCGATTATCACTACTAAAACACTTGAACAAGCGAAAAATGCACAGCGTGCGGCGGTCGCAAGGTGCGGTAACGACTACTCCATCATGTGATGCGCTGACGACTATTGTATTGCCAATGGAAGGATAGCGGGGTGGAAATGGGACAGCTAATTCTAAACAATGCCGCGGAAAATTTAAATTCTATAAAGCGGCGTATCCATAATTACAATTATGTCCATTAAGTAATCTTAATTATTAACTACTCGCTCGAGTATTTTCTATATCTTTTGGGGCATCAAAAGCGAGTATATAGGTTTACTGAGTTCTGAGAGACCGATGATAACTATTGTATTAGTGCCGAGCTAATCAAGCTTAGTGCAGGCCATTTGTTTAGCAAAGAATGATCGTACCTCATTCAAATATATTACTGCTTGCCAGGAAATAGATTTCGTTCATATAAATTCTAATGAATTGCGTTCATGCGTGAAGAGCTTCAGTGTTTTCTTGTTTCTATCATGGAAAGTTCATTCGGTATAATATTCTTTTAAGCTTCATCACTATTGACAATTTAAAGTAAAAAATAATAGAAATGCAAATCCAGACATTTTTGACGTATGTCCATGATCAAATACTTAACTGTTTTCTTTGCCTTCGCCTGAAACAAATTAAATAAACATAATTTTATTTATTTCATTAGAGCAACTATGATTAATCTTTAATGTGTTCAGTATGAAACAGTTTTAACCCACGAAATCCTGATTAGCGTATTTAAAAAGGTTTCTAGTTATAATAAAGTCAGTAGCGACTTGTTACATTACAGTCTTTAAATATTTATAAACTAATTTGTATACTCCGTGTCTCATAGGACCACAAAACCTCCTAAGCCCTTGAAAAGTTCAGGGGATAATTTTGTTCAAATTTAGTATAAATAAATATAAAAAAATAACCTGAAATTTTTTAATAAGTTTTAAAATAAATGTTCAATTTAATATAACGATATCTCTAAATTTTATTCGTCGTTAGGTGTGACTCAAACCTCTGCTCGGTAAAGCAAAAAAATAAATAACATGATTTATTACCTGCCCTTCTCTCTAGTGCTATTTTCTGAAGTAAGAGGAGCTTTGAAGGTCATAGGTGTCTTTTAAATATTTTTTCAATGTCAATATTTGCAGTTCAGATATTTCGTTACTATATGAATTTGCCTCCAATAATTTATGGTTTTTTTTTATGTTAAGTTTTTATATATGATTTCTTTTATATTTTAAAGTACATATTACTAGCTTCTGCTCGCTACTTCACCCGTCCTAATGAAGATTTAACTTATCTATAGTGAATAGTATTTTTCTTATTTCGTTTCGTGTATTCCTGAGAATGTCTGTCTATACTAAATTTAATGGAAATTGGTAGTATCACATTCAAATTTCTAATATCAACAGGAATAGTAGAAATCCACTATTCCAAATTATATGAAGAAAATACGTTAATTAATTTTGTCAACTGTCCACCGAGAACGTAACTGAATGCATCGATTTTAGCGAACATTTGTAAAGCAATTCAGTTTACATAAGGCTTTTATGCCGCTATTACAATGCCGATACCTATGTGAAGCCCGTCACTATAAACGCTTTTATCTCGTTGCAGACATGAAAGCCTTGCCTGGTACTTCGTTGTGAATTTGATCTTCATATCTTCGTTTAACATTCATATTTACATTTTTCTATTATATAAGCATTGTCTTCTTTTTTATCACGATTTGCTTTGTTCTTTTCTTCTTTGTTTATACTTATTTTAAATCGAGTTGAGGTATTTTCGCCATTGTATTTTGCTTCTACGATGATTATGTAGTTATTCGTAGGTAACTTTCTAAGAATTAAAAAAAAAATTGCATGAACCAATCAGGAGAATAGGATCGTAAATGTTAGTTATGATATTCACTTATAAAAACAATCAAGCTATTAATGTTTAGATATTTTAAGTATAAATAGTAAGACATTTTGAAGATATCTATAATTTAAATCAACGAAAAATGTTTGCTGTATGTTGTTTTTTTAAATGAAAACTTCTTTAGTGTCGTCGAGAGATTTTGTAGGTAAAATTTAATTGGTAGGGAAAAGATTTGGGTTCCAGTCACCGATGACATTGACATGCTCATGACGTATTCCGCTTGCGTCAGATTACCTACGCGTAGTATAGCGTCCTGTGTAGGTACATCTCGTGTTGATATTTTGTATTGAGCTTCTGTAGCTCATTATATTTTTAATTGATTAATAAACTGTATATAATTATTGCTCCGAGTGTAAATAGATGTGAATATCAGACTAGTATATATAATTTCAATTTACGAATTATGAAATTTCAATAATTCAGACTATAATTGTTTAAAAATTCAAAAAATTCCATAGTTATTCCATTGTTTGGAGTTTTCACTTCTGTTGCTATTCCTTATATCTCTACCTACTACCTCAACTTTCTTTTTAATTTTTAACCGATGGTGTAACCCCCTATGTATGCTTTTTTAAAGTTTTGCATAATGCATAATCATCATGTACCGTGAAAGTGGAACGGGAATGAGGGAATCTACGGAAATAAAATCTATATTCATTTCAGTCTTCTTTTCTGTTTCCTGCAGATTAGATCTAGCAAATTATAAGATTACTTTAGCGTCACATTATTGCAAAATTAAAAATGCATTTCATAATCCACGATATGAACTAATTTGTTAAGTTGTAACCATATATGAACAGCATAAAATTTAATTGATATCAGAGGTAGGTAAGTAAAGCTATCGGGTATGTAGTTTACACTAATTATATTGACCGTTAGAATACAGAAACAGTTAATTAAACAACTTTTTATCGGTTTATATAGAGTAACAACCTACAAAAGGACTATTCACGCTTGAAATTACTTCTACATTAGATGCTCTGTTTTGCAATAAAGACTTAACGTATACTAATCGCGCCATAGACCGATAAACTTTTTTGTATTCCTCTTGGTCTATTCATTCGATAGTAGACACACCGGAATAGGGCTTTGCGTGAGACTACTTGGTGAATTTACTACTACGGGAAGTGATAACTTATGTATTGAGGTCGAACGCTACTTAAAGGCTTGAGGAATTTACGAAAAGTAATAAATTACAGCGGCTTACCATTCTCATCATTTTGCTTCATTATTTCCGTACCTGGCGTAAAAATGGGACATGTAAAACGTTTTTAAATGTTTTGTTCTACTTTTGTGCAATTAGAATCTTACACTGCAAGGGATGAAGTTAGGTAATTCAGTTTTTAGATTTAGTGTATTCATACCGTATTGCTAACATCATATAAAATTATGATCAATTGGTAAGATATCTATCTACATGTGTAAAAATCAATTGTTGTTTCGTTAGTCTCGCTAAAACTCGAGAACGGCTGAGCCAATTTAGCTGATTATGGTTTTGAATATTCGTCGTAGTCCATGGAAGGTTTAAAAGGTGAGAAAATATGGAAAAATTGCAAGGAAGATAGTAAAAACAACAATTTAATTTTCCCATACAAACTGTTCTAGCTACTTTCCTGGCATGTTTTCCTTCCATCCTTTTGACATTCGTCTCTTCGTATTTAAATTTTAATATCTTGGTGGTTGTCATTGTTGGTTCGTTCAGAAATTGTTGTCATTGTATTGACATATTTTGATGATTGTCATTTTTTGGAATACAAATAAAAAAAGTCTTTATTGTGCCATTTCACACACACAATATCTATTTTGTGGTACGCGTATAAAGATTAATTCTGAAGATGGAAGTTGTTTGTTGAATGTTTATATTTCTGTCGTCTATCGAATGCCATACGAAAGATTATAAAGTTATATATCATTATGTCAGCATTATACCGTTATTAAAATCTTTTTTCGTCAATATTGTATGTGTGTGAGAAATTTATTTACTGTTATTGTTTGAAAATGCCTAAGAAAATACGAGCTGACACATAGGTCGTCGATGCCAATCAAATGCGTGACGAGCTACCTCACGTGCAAACTGTACTAATGACCAACGGGAGACAAATAATAATAACATTCATATTGGTATGGCAGAATTGCGTTTTAAAGGAATGAATTCGGGCAAAGCAAACACAACAAAAGAGAGGACGACGCAATGAAATCGAGCGATGCCTCAGAAGAAGCACTGCTATCAACCTGGAACAAGTAGTATTTCAATACAATCTCGAAGTAGATTATTGCGCTGACGAATCAGTGCTAATTGGGGAAATGACAATCATTTATCAATATTGTAAAGCGTGGCCCGGTGGCTCGGATAAGTCTGGGTGTACCAGAGCAGCGGTCATGTTTTTGCTATTGACTTCCTTCATTCATAATTACTTCGTTTGACTCTTCAGGGGTTATATTTGAATCTGGAAATTCTCCATTTTGTCCTCCAGTGTCTAATATTTGATATGATGTAAATTTGTGCTTGAATTGATTTTTCTATAGTTTAGCACTATATATATGCTTTTCTCGGCTTAAGCAATGACCACCTTTTACACAAAAATTGAATCTATCTGCAGTTATTGTTTTACATTCAGCACAACGTAACAGTTAGTAACAGGGAGATGTACTTTGGTTGTCCTGCCGCTTGATCTACTTTTTGCAAGAATAGCTTTGCATGACTATTTAATGTCTTGAAACTATTTTGTATTTTTTATTTCATAGGAGGTAAACAAACAGATGGGTAACCAAAAATTAAGTGATTACAACCGTCAATAGACACTAGCAACACCAGGGGAGTCGCAAATGCGTTGCCAGCCTGTGTTTGGGAGAGGGGGGAATATTGAATTTGCGAGTCGGGAAGAGGGAGGAAAGATGGTCTTTCGGCGCCCTCACTGACTGAACGAAACGCAACAATGGAAGCACTGGTACTTCACGTCGGTTTTCTGTGAGAGAGTGGTACTACCCCGTGCAAGCCGACCCATTCATCCTGAAACCAGTAATAGCTTCAACGTGGTTCTACCTCCTAAAATTCGTTAATTTCAAATAACTAATAGACTACGTTATCATTTCAAAAGCATTTGATATCATTTTTTATGACATTTTGTGTTGTATTTCCGATCAACATTTTCAGCCATTTTTGCCAAGGGAGAGTTTTCATGTCGTTAAGATAGGTGATACGAAGTACACCGGGTCATCTAGTAAAAAATAAAAATATTAACTTTATCTGAAAAGTTGCTAATCTTAAGCTAAGTTTAGCTTCAGAAGTGCAATATTACAACATAAACAAATAGAAGCAGTTTTATTTTCTTTATACAATTTTGCGAAGCTCAAATAAATTTGAATGTTTGAAATATTTTACACTCCTTCAGAAGAGAATTCTAATATTTTTATACAGCACAACCTTTTTGAGACAAATGCTCATGTTGGGATTTGGACAAATTTAGTTTTACTTTTATGTACATACTAGTTATTTTTTTATACCATTATTCGAAATAATGAAAGAAACGAGAACTCTTAATGATGCTTTAATACTATTGTCTACTAAGAACGTAACGTTATATGGTCCAACTTTATTTTGATCGTTATTCTATGTTACAAAACGCATAGTGAAGCTAGATCTCCTAGATATTGTTATTATTGTGTAAGTATTTAAATTATAATGATGGATTTATAACAGATCGGATATTATCTATATCCAACTACTGTCCAACTCAATACATTATGCTGCTCGTTTTGTATTTTATTTTAATTTGTCTGGTTTAACTGTTTTTTCTACTTCGTAAGATTTGTGTACCATAATCTCATCTGCTGTTTAATTATGGTGATCTAACATGGTAAGCTTTCTAAACCTGAAGGGAGCCTGGCTCTTAAGTACAGCTACCGGAAAAAAACCCTACTACCATGCTATGGTTTCATCACTATATTTTCTTCAACCAAATTCCCTATTCATTTGCAAGGATTCGAACCTACGTCGATCGTCGACATGCTATTAACTTAGCAAACATCGCTTCAAATTTTGTTACCAAGTATTAGCCAAGTTCGACACACAAGTGTTGTTATTATTTTTAAATAACTGAATTGATTTTTTTTTATCGGAGCACACAGTCTGGTAGAGCAAGCAGGTATAGAGTAACTTTTGCTTTTTTTAAAACTTTTACAAGCAGCCACTATAGGGTTGGTAATTATTTAATTAATGAAATTGTGCCATATATTTGGGAATGTATCCTAACACTCAATTACCATTGCAGGTCACATTAGTTGTACATCTGTCTACGGTTCACTTCGTACCGCTACGTATTAAAAAGAGCATCATCAGATTCAATTAACAAATTACCTGAAGATTTAATCGAAATATATAATAAATATATATATATTTCATCTAAGTTTTTGTTATATAAAAAGGTAAGAGTATAATGATTTATGCAGAGCAGAAGATTCATGTAACTTTTTCTAGAACATTTTAAGGTAATTGAACCCGATATCAACAAAGTTGTAGTAAAGCAATCCTTGGAAAGATAATTTATGGTATCCTAGAGTTTCCCAAATACCTTACTACATGTGGTGAACCTAAGTATATAAACAAACCTACACGTGTAAATTTCTTAAGTAGACTGTAATATACGTGATCGAATGAATACGTGTTTGTAATGGATATTTGAAATCAGAAACTGTGAAAAGTCACGAACGGATATTCCGACGGTAGGAAAATTAATGTGCAACAGCGAAGTAGTAAGAACCAAGTTTTGTAATTCGTAAAATTATTTACAGTTCAGTTATTTATTGTAAATGTATCATAATTATATATTAAATAGTAGCTTTTGACCGATATTTTGCTTGCGTACATGTAGAGTTGACCTACTGTTCGAGAATAGTACTTTTTTTTCTGTAATATAGCCTATATCTCCTCTTTTTTGTACTCGTGACAATGTTTTTGCAAAATTTTATGATGATTTGTTGAGTATTTGGAACGTAAAAGCATCACAAATAAGCAAATAAACTCATATTATCATTTGTAATATAAGAGCCACGCATTACATTCAAAGATATAAGAAATACAAGAGACAATATATAAAATATACTCAAATCAAATCCAAAACACTATATTAAGTTTAGGCCCTAAAAAAGCACTTATGAACGTCAACACTACCATCGGTTCGAAAAATAACCAAGTTATCGAGATGAACCGGCAAGAAAATCGATCTGATTTATCTTTTTAACAAATATATGTAATAAGTAAAATACATTACTCGTTATGATGGATGCACAAAGATGAGTCAATTCCAGACATCACCATCGTCCACATTGGCGTCAGTAGGTACATACAGCCCTCGCCAACTTTTTGATCACTCCCAATTAATAAGAAGACAAATGGGATGTCTCTCCTAGTTCGGTGAAGCTGTGAAGACCTTTCGGGTCAACAGCGTTTTTATTTCGAAAAAAAAAGGTATGCCTCTTGACAATATTGAGCGCAAAACTGACCTTACGGTTATATTTAAAGTAGTTTAAAAATTTGGCAAAAACTGTATGCAATTTGAAATTAACTTTTAAAAGGTGTCAGTTACGAGTATCAAATATCATCAAATCAATTAAAATTTGTCGATTATTAATTGGACTTTATATCCCACACTCATGCATAAGAATTTCCGTTTTTGTTTCTGTTGTCTTGGTTTATAATAACTAACTGACTTTTGTTGGATTCCACACGATATCTCAGGGCTTTTTTTAGAGACTGACATTTGATTTCATATTAAGCATAGTATAAGAAATTAGTTAGAAGGGAGACATCTACATATTTTTTACTACCTAATTCCGTCTCAAAAACATAGGTTTTAATGAAACCAGAAGCTTGAAATTTTGGTCAGGAATAATATTATTTTAATAGACGTGCCAGCATTTTCTCATGTTTAGGGGTCTAGGAATGACCTTAAGATGAAATTCTATTCCGGCCTTAGAACCCGTTATAATGTTCGGTAGGCTACATTTGATCGTTCCAATCGCCTTCTTCTCAACACAAATCATCTTGGACGTCATCGTTGCCTTCACCAGATTTGAATTGCTTGTATTGGCGTGGGATTAGGATATTAAATTTGTCGGAATCTTGAAAAATATCCGCTCACAAATGTCAAGTTTCTTAAAATACATGAAATATGTAACAGAAAAAAAAAATAAACACATTTATCAGTCATTGCGGAAGTGTAAAGTTTAATCAAACTCCTCCCTGTCATTCATCAATGCAAAACTTTATTTACCGGATCGTCCTAGTTCGGTCCCATAATCAATCAGATGACGGGCTGAAAACTTAATGGCTCCCACACAATATTATCTGTTTGGTCGTAATGTTCAGGATCTCGTGTATCGTATTACAATCTAAAGATAAACAAACGAGTATCGATCCCGCAGTAATAACGTATTAGTTTTGGCATCTAAATATGTGTTAAACAAAGAGGTTTTGGCGGGATCTTAGTCGGTAATAATGGTTTTTAACAAATATCTATCGAATTCATTTGTGTTTTTATTTTTAAGCAAAGCCAGTATAAAGTACCTCGGCATCGTTTAATTTACATGTAGATTGGAAATAATAACATGGAACATAAACTCTGAGGTACAACAAAACTCGCTTGAAAGCTTTAACATCTGGGACATCATTTTGTTAGAACAGTAGTCGGACGACATTATATTTATTACACGAAACAATTACCACATAATTATGGCAGTAATCATCTTTAATAGGTTAGAATAATAGTTATACGACTATAGTGAACAATTATTATTCAATATTGAGTCTATATCTATACTTATAAATAAAATTGAAATGCCCATTGTTTTTTCCGAGCTAATCTCCAAAATTTCTGAACCCATTTACAGAAGTACCTACTACTACTAATACTATTACTATTACTTGCAGATAGAGGATATTTCAGAGTATTACATAGGCTACCTATCGTTACGCTTTTCCTTGCGTAGTAGGTAGTAATTATAAAAATTTATATAGATAACTTAAAATCGGTAGAAGGGTTATTAAATTTATAAAGTTATATATAAATATAATAAAAATAAATGAAATACATTTCTTAGTTAATCCGAGGAAAATAATGGGATATATCAAAACAGAAGCAAAAGAAATGGAACACCACGAAATAACAAAACAATTTACATGGGAGCGAAACTCTAGGTATAAACTAATGAAATATACGTTTAAAATAACGAAGAAAGTAATCTAAAAAATAATATATGAAAGACATTATAAGTAGTGTTATCTATGTTATATGTTATAAGTAGTATGTGTTATATGTGGTTTGAACAGGATAGGGTAAACACTGAATCACTGAAAGACTGGATTGGTACATCAACTATGTCCATTCTATTAGCTATTATGAACTTAGACCTTAATCTAGACTTACCACCTGTTAGAATGTTAACCTACTATTTGGTCAGAATTTACTAGACGGTGGAATCAAATTACTTTGGTATTGCTTCAGACCAAATTCACGAGTGAGAATAAAAACTAAGAAAATGGAATACATGCAGACATTTAATCACCGTTTTTAGATCAGTAGGGTTCATCCTAAATTCAGGGGCTTTTTTGGCTCCCCAAGGGAAAATTGAGGAACAAAGTTTGCAGGGGATTCAAAGGATTTTTGTAGAAGTTTGTAAATGGTTGCGAGTATATAGTGTGGAACAAATTTGTCTCATCATCAATGATGCCAGCAAAGATTTTATATTGTTTATTTAATTTATATTCTTTTCAGCAACTAAAAATTTACCCAATTATAATGTTAGTAAACGCCAAAGAGATTGTTTTTTAAATCTCGACTTTTTAGGCATTCTGTGTTCATTTCATAAAAATAAAATAAATAAAAAATAAAATATATTCTACGAGTTTGGTTAAGGCGAATAAGAAGGATCACAAAAGTCAAAAACACGCTCACGGAAATTTTACCTATAATGATAATTCAAACTACATACAAAGTGTAAGAGTTTTATTTGAAAACACTGGTTTTGATGTTATTTCATATCTCATAAATCCTTTTGACATTCCGCTCTTTTCTTTAAGTAAGAAAAGAAACATATAATCCACAACGTTTATAAAAGCCCGTCCCTTTAAACATTGCAGCTCAGATTGTAAAGAAAATACGAACACCCTCAAAGCAACATCGCTAAGTCTTCATTAGGAAAGTTTTCGCACGAAAAAACCAGCCCATTAATTCGTCCGTGCGTATTCCAGGAAACGATTAAATTACCACAAAAGGCGGGTGAGCCGAATGGCCGCCATAAAACGTAACTGCGCTATGACGCCGCCACTCAAATCTCGACCATTACCGGCAACGAGTCGGCAACTTTATTAGGTATCTCGATGTTTTACACTTAGCACGAATGATGAGATTCGGTTTGTATGAGCGCAATGCAGCTATAGGAATAATAGTTGTAAGGGAGTTGGTACGAGCTGAAGGCGTCAGACGCTTCGAAAACGCTTCAGTGAAAGCACGGCTCGCGGAAGCGCCTGTTCAGAGTTACGTAAAAAAACGCGCATAGACTATAAATATTGGTGAATATAAACGCACCACAGTGTATAAACGGTTCGAATTCAGTGATCGGATATATAAGAATTTAAGTGAATGTGAACGGAAAATGTAAGGTTTGTGATTAGTTGAATTAAAAAATATTTATCGTTATTGTCTTTTTAATGAGTTATCTTGACGAGTATTTATAAAGGAAACCATTTAATTTTAATACAATATTATTTCATTGTTTATGTTAGTTAACATAAACTCTAGTAACAAAATTATTCACATAATTTATTACATACCATAATTTGAATATTTCTTATATTTATACATTTCTCATAATGTTTTCAACTATAGCGTAAGTAGTTTTAATCGTAAACAATTACACTGTTCGTAGCGATAATACTAAATTACAGTTGAAATACGCAACCGCGTCAATAAATTTGAAAAAGTTGTGTTTATTTCTCTTGAAAGTATCTTCGGTGTATCGCAGTCGATTCCCAAAAGAATATAAATAAATCAAGGTTTTTGTTTTACAATATATATAACTTAAATTGTTTTTTTTTTTTTATTGAAGAGTATTTTAATATAAAATATTTATCACAACTTTGTTTGTTACAACTGTTATATTATTGGTAAAAATATAATTCCATAAAATAAGATGAATTAAATAACAAAATATTAAGGTATGTTTATTTAATACTAGCAAGTACCTGCGACTTCATCTGTCTTAATTATTCTGTTAATAATATACATATGTTTAAGACAGAGGAAAAAATTTAAATGAAATTGATAGCAAAAATATACTTAGAAAATTACTTTAGTCTTTTGTAGTGTTTTATAAAAAATCGTATTTTTTTAAACTTTAAATTACTCGTAGAAGTCCTATTTTTTTAATAAAGTGTCTAGAAAATGAAACAGAAAAAAAGAATTATATTTATACTTCCAGACTATACATGCGTGTAGTGCGTACAGATGTATTTTCTCTATCATTTGATTTACATATTAAAATTATAATTTACAAGAAGATGCCATAAGAAGTTAAATCCAAAACCTAATAAAATGAATTATTATCCATTTTATGGTGGAATTCCAGTTATATGTATATTTTTTTGAAGTTAATCGAAATGTCGAAGATCGATCACAAGCATATTAAAACGAAGATGGATTGGTTATCTCGTTGTTTCTTGTTATCCTTAGAAAACAATTACTGATTATTAAAATTTCAGACAGACAACCAAGAATAATTGTTTTATATTCTATTATATTTATTATTAATATAAAACTGATTTAAAAAATTGATTATAATGTCTTTGACCATTATGAAATACTTGGCTAGTTTTAAATTCATTAGATCCTAGCAGACCCTTGCCCACTTTGTTGTACTGACGCTGTAGGTATTATCAAGCTCTACAACTTTTGTCTAGTTCAGTCATATATCTCTCGTCGTTAAGGCAGCGTTCTTAAGAAACGTTCTCGTTCGACCGTTTTTTCTCCGACTTACTTTGCAAATCCGACTAACACAAACAAGTCATTTCATTTTTTGAGATAATATATAACCTTTGACACTCACAAATAACGTGGCTTTCTATTGGTAAAATAATTTTCAAAATCGGTTTAGTAGATCCAGACATTATCCCCAACAACCTCACAAACTCACAAACTTTACCTTTTTATAATATTCGTATATACAAAAAAGCATGGATTTGGATTTTATTTTATTTTATTTGGTATAATTAAATAAATCATTATAAAAACGCTAGTAAATGCTGTAGGTAAGAACTGTATTGAACTGTGTTGAAGTAAGAACTTGCAACCAACGCTCAGCGCTGGAGATATTTTAAAGAATAAATTATATAAATAAATTTAAAAAAAATCATAAACTTACACATACCTCAATCAATATGTATTTCTTATTCGATCTTATACTTACCTGATATACCTTCAAAGTTCAAAGTCTAATTAAATTTAAATGAGACTCTATTGAAAATCCCAATCGATATACTATTGACAAAGTTTAGAGATCATAAACATTTAATAAAAACACAAGCGAAGTGAGAAAATCCTTTTTAAGTCGGGTAATAAATATATAGTCAATTATGGATGATTCGGACAGTATATATTCATTGCATCAAGAGGAAAACTTATTTAAGTTTGTTGGCTAAGATATTAAAATCATCAAGAACGTGCCGAGTTGCCAACAAAGACGATTAAGAGTATTTCACTGTAGTAAATAAGTTTATAATTTAATGCTACAATAAATAATATTGAAAGTTCTGAAGTCCATTAATTTATAAATTATTTTAATGTTTGATTTATTTCATACGAGCCCGTTTACGTGACTTATTTTCGTGAGAATTACGTATTTTATCTACTATATATTAATTGTATAATTGTAGATTGTCTATTTTTTAACTTTAATTTTAAATGCCTATACCCATTTTACTGATGTTCAGTTATTAGTGTTAGATCTTAACGTAACTTAGTAAATTCTTTCAGAAGTCCCTTTATCTGCCTGTAGAATTTTCATCAATTCCGCCGTTATGGAATAAAGTCTGGAATAAAATGACCAATAACGTCATCTGAATGTATGAAGTCTAATAATTAATTACTTTTATCTCGTACTTAAATTACAATAACTTTTAATAGAGTGAACCGATTTTAATAGAACAAAGACTAAATGTTAGTCGTGGATATGTATTACTATTTTCTTGGTGAGGTTATATTGTGAACCCAATTCTTTAGCAGTGATGCGTGTTCCTACGAATATACAGACAAACATATCTTAAATGATGCGTGGGTTAGTTACTTTGGGCTAACGGTAACATGGAAGCAGCAGAAGCTCCCAAGAGGAAAAAAAATCGATTTTAAAATATTCTTCATTGGTGTTCCGCTCTTATTGATCTTAGCGTGATTATATATATAGCCTATAATCTTCCTCGATAAACGAGCTATATAAAATTGAAAAAAAAAATTCAAATCGGATCAGTAGTTCCTGATATTACCCCCTACAACGTCACAAACTCACAAACTTTAGCTCTTTATAATATTAGTATAGATTCCTAGACATGTTCTATGTTTTTCCACATACATTACTACAAGAATATTTCTCGGATTTAGATTTCTTCACGATTTTTTATTTCATCGTCAGCCGATAGTGTTACCAATTGAAATAAGTAAATGTACGCGAATTCTGAAAAGTTCGTTGGTACATACCGGGTTCGAACCTAGTGACATTGGGCTGATATTCCAGTGGTCCAAGTACTACACCACCAAGACTTTTTAACTCAAAATTTTTACTTTTCCTTACGATCTTCTTTCCATCTTCCTAAATACAAACTTTATTTTGATAAACAACATAACTAAAATACTTATATGTTTTAAAAACTTAAAAAGGTTTTAAAACTTAAACTTATTCCACAATTGATTTCATATATGTGTTGTTACATTAAAAAAAAAAACGAAATCCAATTTTAATCATTCATATGATTTTTTTTTTTAATTGGCAATCTTTATAAATCGAGAACGAAGTTCAAATTTTGCCGACGATAACATTTTTCGTTTTTTTTTATGATCTTCATATTTGACGTACACAAAATATCAAGATCTTGAAAAATTATGTAAAACAATCGGGCCCGGCGGACGTTGTCCCGCCCTGATGATAAAAAAACTTTGACAAATTATATACCTGAATCTTCTTCATAAATCATTTTATATACCAGCGAAAATCGCATGACAATCCGTTCAGTAGTTTTAGCGTTTATCGCGAACAGACAACCCGATGTGGCAGAGGATGAGGCAGAGGTTTATAATATTTAGTGATATTAGGAACGGCTAAAGTTGTATTTAGTTAATTATGAAATTTAATGTCGAATCTATCCTACCAATATTATAAAGAGGTAAAGTTTATGATGTTGTAGGGGGTAATCTCAGGAACTACTAAAAGGTTATAGTCAAATTATTTAGAAGCAGTTATATCATCACGCCACCAAAAGAAGTGACAAATGAAAAATGTTTCAAATTCAGAATTATTTTTCCTCTCGAGAGCTTCCGCTGGGTGTTAGCACGGACGAAGTCACGGGTAGACGCTAGTATATAGATTAAGATAAATCTATATAAATCTTGTATCGCTATTTTCTTAATATTATTTTGTTAACTCAAGCCGACTGTTACGCAGGTATTTTTCTGGTGGAAACAAAGAGTGTTTGTGTTCTGTCAATCAAGCTCCCAACAACCCGGATGTACCATTGTATATTGTGCAAATCATATTAAAATAGGAATCTATTTTTGAACATTGTATACATTATGGATTGATTTCGACAATCATTGAATCAAGATTTCTTTTCTTATATAAACAAAGTTAGGCGATGGATTATTTTCTTAATGAATTTCTTTGAACTGAGAAGTGAACAATAGAAATAATTGTAAGATACATACATATAAGATCAATACATCTATACATATAATAAGAAAGTAATTCTTACGTGTCTGTCCTTTTTAAAATTTTTTTAAAAATTTTTTGCAGGTTTCTTGGAATAAGTAATAAAATACAACACAACCTTTTTTCGAAATGTCTGTTTGTTTGTTTTTTTGTATGAACACGCATCATTACTAAAGTACTACGTTCACGATAAAATCTCACAAAAAAATCATAAAGTATATCATCGAGTAACATTTAGTCTTAGTTTCATTAAAATCAGTTCACTCTATCAAAAGTTATTGAAATTTTAATGACGACGTGACTTAAGTACGAGAGAAAAGTAGATTAGTAAATGGACTCGATACGTTCAGATTATTGTTTTTTTACATTAGGTTCCACGCGAACGGAGTCTCAGGCATAGACTAGTATTGTATAAAAATAATGGTTATAAATATAACTCACATTATCTATACAAATAAAAATAGATAGCAGAATGTATCTGTTGCGCCTATTTGGTTAATCCTTTTTGGTTGTGTTTTTATAATTGTCAGGACAAGATTAGTAAAATTATAATACTAGGACTTTTTGGCGGGATCTTAGTCTGTCATGTAGTGGATTTTATATTTTCTTCATAATCTTGTGTTATTGGAATCTATATTTTGTAAATTTGGTGGTGTTTTACGTAATATAGTTAGTTTATTGTGCATAAGTGAAATGAATGGAAAATAATATCTCGGAGCATGAAATTCTGAGATGCCACAAAAACTCCCAGGAAGGTTCTAACAAGGGATCCACCATCTTGTTAGAATATTGACTCACATGACGCTTAATATTGAAGTGATCGCACGACGCTTGTAATATTATTGATTACTCGACAATGGCAGTAATAATCTGAAAGATTGATTGCCATAAATAAAGTGAAAAAAAAGATTAGTAAAGGAAATGCATGAAAAATCGCATAGAAAAGTATATAAATTTAAAAATGCTCAAATAAAAAGTAAGTATAAGTTGAGAGTAAAAATTGGAAAGGTAGGCTTCTCTAAAATGACGCTATTTTTTTGTTAATAAAAACTATAGAGGAAGAGAAGGGCGCTCTCACTGACCTAACGAAACGCAACAGTGCAAGCATATCACGTAGGTTTTTTTGTGTGTAGGTTGGTACTGTCCCAGTCGAGCCGACCCATTCATGCTGAAACCAGTAATAGCTTCAGCGTGGCTCTACCACCTACAAAATCACTATATTCTATCCTTTCAGTATTTTCTATGTGAAAGAGTAAATAACACTCAATCATCCTCACAATTTTTTGTTTATAAAAATATACATACATCGAAAATTTTCAATTCATACAAATTAATTAATAAATCTGGACCTTTCCACCCCACACTAGTCTTGAAGATCCAATGATCAGCAGTTCGTAGACACATATTGAACCAATCAAATTATATGCAATAAAATCTTTACGCAACAGACTGCCATAACTCTCTTTCCGGATTTAAATCGAAATGTGTAGACTTATCTATTAGAAGTTACAGCTGATTTAGTTATACAACAACTGGTATACGTCAATTTTTTTCTCTGTTATTATTAAATCATATTAATCTTTTCTATTTAGCTAACAACTGTTTGGCAAGAGATTTGATACTCTGCAGAGTTGCTTTCGGTTAGGGCATTCGTAAGTAGGTAGAAAAACAACTGACTCGATTACTTTACGATGATGTAGGATGTGATTATTTAATTGATCGTTTAAAATACAATCTAGAAGATAGGGCGTTTTAAATTCGCAATACATTACGTTATTTTAAATATTACATTTATGTACTAGTAATTCCCCTTCAGACGCATTTTCTGGGAAGTAATTATTGTTATATCTTATCTACTATGCATTATCTACTAGCCTCTGTCCGCGACTTCGTTCGCGTGGAATTGATAGATACTTTTGGGCTAACACTAACACGCAACAGAAATTCTCAAAAGGAAATAAAACATCCCGATTTTTAAACATTATTCATCTGTGCTCCGCTTTTATTGGTCTTAGCATGATGATATATAGCCTATAAACATCATAGATAAATGAGCTATATAACATTGAACGAATTTTTAAAATCTGGCCAGTAGTTCCTGAGATTACCCTCTACAACGTCACAAACTCACAAACTCACAAACTTTACCTCTTTATAATATTAGTATAGATGATGATGATAATTTTTTAAATGTAGTCCGGTGAAGCTGTTAAGACCTTGTTGGGTCAATAGCGTAGTCATATCGAAAAAAAAATTAAGTAAGGGTTAAGTGTAAGTAAAACAAAAGACGAGACAGTCACAAAGCCTACTGATATAAGTGAAAACTCAAAACAATGCAATAACTCTCTTTTTGAAAATATTAAATTAATTATTTAAATTTTATAACTTGTAAATTGTAATTATTAACATTAGTTTGGTATTCATATTTATTGACACACAGAGCAATAATTATATACACTTTTGAATAGTTTACTAATTAATTGAACATATAATACCACAAATACAATATAAAATATCCGTGTTACATATACATAGGCCGCTACACTACACCTCGCTTGTCTAATGCAAGCGTAATTCGTCACAAGTATGTCGAAGTAAGGTTACGTGAAGCCATAAGTATAGAACCTAATATTTTTTTAAATCAATTAACACGTCTAAATAAGTTTATAGATAAGAAATTAGACATCAAATTTCAAATCTTAAATGATTAACTAACTATCACGACAGTAAAGGCTTTTTAATGGCTTATTGTTGTGACTAATCTAACTGAAATAGATTCTGTTTACAACGTACGAAATTCTGAACACGATTTCAATTAATGTACAAGCCAGAAATCTAACAGGGCGTTAACGACCAGAGAGTTCTTGTTGCAAAGTGCTCTGTTCGATCGACAATAGACTTTAACTACCAATCTAACAACTTGTGCTCTCTATCACCTATCTCATCCTGTTATGTCGTTAACATCGTATATATTCATTGTCCTTCTGACAAAATCAGAAACACTTTATCCAATTTAGACCCCGAGAAGGCGTTTATGAATGTCAAAACTACCACCGGTTCGGAAAAACAGCCCAGTCATTGAGAAGATCGGCTAGAAACTCGATCTGGTTTATCTTTTCATGTTACATATTTTTACATAGATACATTCATTTTTGAATGATACACAGAGAGGAGTGTCATTTTGAGACGTTACTGTCGTCCACATATTGATCTATGCCTTTAGACATTAAAGGCCTAATTTATTTAATCAATATCGTCTCATCCGGATATCTTTATATTCCCGTAGTTCTTCCAAACGATAGAAGGTATAATTTCCGTAATATTTAGATTTTTTTATATCATAGGAGGCAAACGGACAGGTGGGTCACTTGATGTTAAGTGATCACCGCCGTCCATAGACACTAGCAACACCAGAGGTTACAAGTGCGTTGCCGGCCTGTGTATTGGAGGAGGAGAAGGGGACAGGGGAGGAAGAGGGGAAGGGGGAGGGTAGATGGTCCTCCGTTGCTCTCACCGACCGAACGAAGCGCAACAATGCAAGCATTGTTACTTCACATTGGTTTTCTATGAGAGGGTGGTAATACCCCGGACGAGCCGACCCATTCATTTTGAAACCAATAATAGCTTCAGCGTGGCTCGACAACCAATATATAATTCTTTCTTGAATTTTGTGTGTATAATACATGCTTATTATGTTAATAGAAAGTCAAAAAAGTCAATAAATTTTAATCAAGTCATAATAACATTTTTTGTACGCGTAAACTGCAAAATCTTGTTAAACTTTATGCGATATATCAAAATAATGGTTTACGAAATTGCATATTTTAAGGCCTACGAAAAGTCTGCTATGGTGTATATGTATTTTTTAAGGATAACTCATAATAATCGTTAGGAAGAGAAACACGAACGAGTTTATCCTCAGTTCGTATCGATAACAATAGTTTTGACGCTCATAAGCGTCTCTTTAGTGCCAAAACTGAATAAAGTATTTTTGATTTTATATCGAATCATTTTTATTACTAGCATTTTTCCACGGCTTCGCACGCATTTCTTGTGTATTTTCGTCTCTTTATTTTATACCCATATAAATAAAAAAAACTAACCGGCTGACTGACTAATGAAAAAAATACGGATCTTCATATAAATTACCACCTCATATTTGACCAAAGATGACATGGGGTTAAGAAGGGTTGAAATTCCCTAAAATCTTTATCTAGTGCGCATCTACAGTTTAAAGAATTCGCACAAAGTAATTCATGAGTCTAGTTAAACTCCAGTAATTTGGATTTTGCTTTGATACATCAATCAGTTATGTTTCTATATATATTATTGTTTAAGCTATTTTGACCAATGCACTATTAATCCTTATTCAATTAACTTTCTTAGTCACATTGAGTATTTAATATAGTGTACGCAACAAGACATATTGTTTTGTGATAAGACTTTTGAAATTCCATGACTTTGGCAAACTAATGATTCAAAGTACCAATGTGAATTTATTATGTCAGTTAGTTTGTCCAAATCGCTTGGAAAATTACGATGCTTCATTAATAAGTACATAAACCCTGTGACAAGTAGGGGCTAGTCATTAGTATCCTTTCAGCTCCAAAATGTAGTAACTGCGGAAAATAAATACATTTAAAAATAAACTCTGACATTACAAACTGTTTGAATCTCTACGGTGCAGTATTTGGTTGCGGTAACTCTATCGCCAAACCTATTTCTGCCGCAAAGTTAAAATGCCTGCGCTAGTCTTCCGGTCTAGAGGGTGTGGTTAGCAACAGGCACTGGCACTAAGGCGATCTAACTTAGTACTTACTGGTAGTATGCTATCTACGATTGATCGCAATTACACTGCAGACATATTTCAAATTTATTTTTAAATAAACGATAAACATTGCATTTTTTTTTTATTGAAGCACGACAAAGTGACTGCACTATACCTGATGGTAAGCATAGTACAACCCAAAAACAGTGGCGACCACCGAGAGACAGATTATTCATCGTCGGTCGCCGCTGTCATGCCGACCTTAATGACGAAAGTCACCTGGTACTGGATATGCACAGGCTGATCCCGAAACGCGACGCGCAAAAGCGAGTCACTATAACGGGCTTTTTCGCCATGTACATGGTGGTTGCGACCCAGTCGGGCTGTTAAACCCTACCACCCCGCTATTGCCATTTCATCTCTTATTACTCTGTAATAATACTAGCCGCACTCGTGACTTCATCTGCGTGGAACTTGATTTACAAAACATTGATTAATAAAGAATCTGAATGTATTAAGTGTAATTACTGTCTACTTTTCTCTAGTACTTAAGTTAGTAGTGGTAGAGCCAAGCTGAAGCTATTATTATTTTCAGCACTAATGGGTCGGCTCGTCTGGGGAAGCACCACCCTCTCACAGAAAATCGACGTGAAGTAACAGTGCTTGCATTGTTGTGTTTCGTTCGGTCAGTGAGAGAACCGGAGACCCACCTACCTTCCCCTTCCCCTTCCTCCTTCCCTTCCTGCCCCCCACCCTCCTCCCAAACACAGGCTGGCAACGCACTTGTGACTCCCCTGCTCTTGCAAGTGTCTATAGACGGTAGTGATCACTTAACATCAGGTGACCCATTTGTTCGTTTGCCTGCTATGACATAAAAAAAAATCACGACGTCATTAAAATACAACAACTTATGATAGTCCGAACCAATTTTAATTATGTAAAGACTAAATGTTTTTTGGTGCTTTATGTTTATGTCTTGAAAATGTTTTTTTTTATGTCATACGAGGCTAACGAACATGTGTGTCTCCTTATGTTAAGTGATACCACCGTCCATAGACATCAGCAACACCAGGGGAGTCGCAAGTGCGTTGCCAGCCTGTGTTGGGAGAGGGGGAGAGAGAAGAAAGGGAAGAGGAGAAAGGAAAGGTGAGGGAAGGTGGGTCTCCGGCGCTCTCATTGACCGAACGAAACGCAACAATGCAAACACTGTTACTTCACATCGGGTTTCTGTGAGAGGGTGGTACTACCTCGGGTGTGGCGACCCATTCATGCTAAAGCCAGTAATAGCGTCTACGTGGCTCTATCACCTACAAAATGGTTTAATCATGAACGCAGTACTTAAGTAGTGATGTATGTTCAAACAGAGAGACAGACATTTTGCCTGTAATATTTTTTTCACAAGAATCTAAAACGTATTGACACGTTACATTCGTATTATATATATATATAACTAAAACAGAACAGTCGGTCAGTGCAGTACAGTCTCTTTCATTTAGCTCATAAACACAGAAAACCGACGTGAAGTAACAGTGCTTGCATTGTTGCGTTTTGTTCGGTCAGTGAGAGCGCTGGAGACCCATCTCCCCTCCTATCTCTTCTCTCTTCCCCTATCCTTTCTAACCGCTCTCCCTTTCTCTCCATTTCCCCAGACACAGGCTGGCAACGCACGTGCGATTCCTCTAGTGTCTATGGACGACGGTGATCGCTTAACAACAGGTGACTCGCCTTTTCGTTTGCCTCCTATATTATATAAAAAAAAAAAACAAAATACATAATAACCTTGTTTCTAACAACTACAAGTTTAGTTAAATCAATAAAACGTTCCTTATCATTAATCATGAGAATTATTATGACGGAGTGAACAGATAACCGCGTCAAAGCATATTTTTCTTTAAGGATTGAAATATTAAACTTTCATAGGTTACGTAATAAGCAGTGTTCGTGGAGATTTATTGTCGTTTATACGAAACCGGGTTAAGATAAACATTCCCCTTGAGTAATATCGAATATCTTGTTAAATAAAGCCCAACGTACGAATTTATCCAGAATAAAATTGGCGAACCGTAAGTAGATTTTAACAGACTTTTGTTATTTCCTTGGTTCTATTATATTGTTATGTCGTACATTAATTATCGATCTTGGTTGCATTATGATGACATTTTAATTGGTAAGATTTGGCAATAGCGTTCATATGTATCGCAAATAGAGTTCAGTTTTGCGGAAAAATTTATCTGGACACAAACTATCTCAACATTTTTTTTTTATATATTATGGGAAGCAAACGAAGTTGTGGATCACCTGATGTTAAGTGATCACCACCGTCCATAGACACCAGCAACACCGAAGGAGTCGCAAGTGCGTTGCCAGTCTGTGTTTGAGAAATGGAGAGAAAGGGAGAAGGGTAGAGGAGAGGGGAAGGGAGAGGAGAGGGAAGGGGAGATGGGTCTCCGAAGCTCTCACTAATCGTGCGAAACGCAACAATGCAAGGACTGTTACCTCACGTCGGTTTTCTATTAGAGGGCGGTACTACCCCTGACGAGCCATTTCATTCATGCTGAAACCGGTTATAACTTCAGCGTGACTCTACCACCTACAAACAACATCTTATCTTTGCCATATCGTGATGTTGTGGAACAATCTCCAGGTCAGTCTTTTCCCTCCTACCTATGATATCTTTAAGGGTTATTGCAAAGGAACATGTACACGGGCTAGCATGACAGCGGCGACTAGCAATGGATTGTCTGCCTCTCGATGGTCGCCTTTGATTTTGGATTGTATTGTGTTTAACAGCATGCATAGTGTAGTTACTTTTCCGTGCAAAAATAAATATTATACTCTACTGTGACAGCTACCTGACACCTTTGGCCAGTCACATTTGGTACCAGTCGACATATATCCAATAATGAAGTGGATTGCTAGCTTAGCTGTGTATATCTGGATTATAATGATTAACCCGTCACAGTAGCTGTCTTTTAGTAAGTACCTCGTGCTTCAGAATTATAGAGTGTATCTAAATTTTGCTACAAAAATATCTCTTGATAATCAACGTTTATTTGGATTTTGTTTACCTTTACTTTCCATCAGACAGTATCGTCATTTATTTGTGTTACTACAAAAGGATAGATTATCTCATGGGAATTCGTAGTACTATAGCAAAAAATATTCTTGGATTCTACTCCTCTTACTAATAAATGTGCTGACGTCATTTAGTCTGGCTATTTCAAATAATAATAATGCATACCACGCTATCGAACATACAGACTGATCTTCACTTGGACGCATTTTTGTTCCTTACATCATGAACAAGTTATAGTTCTAGAATATGTCTTGAATTATAACGAGCGTTCTAAACAAGGAGTCCGTACGACTAGAGCAAATTTTCCCATACATTTTTATTTTGAAAATTGTTGAAGGAAGTTTGGTGAATGAACCCATATTTTACGAAACACTAATAACACTACCATAGAAGGCCGTGACTTCCATTGCTCTTATGTGTATCTAAATTACAATACCATACCTTATCTTCGTATAAAACTCTAATGCTTTGACTGGATTTTTTCAAACACAATTGACTGTTATCGTTATATTTCGTCTAGTTGAAAGATTATTGACGTATTCCGAGATTACGGATGGGTTATTATTCTTATAAATAACTAAGATCCCCGATAAAAATAATGCAGCTTGTTTGTAAAACCGTTTATTTGCAACTGTCAAAATCACGCGTATATATCACTACCTACATGTTAATATATTCTTAATAATGACATACCTTACAATTATATTTATAAATTCTGATATATATGTTACTAGCTAATACCTGCGATTTCGTCTGCATCGTTTTGTTATATCTCTAAGGCATCGTTTAACACGACAGCTCCCAGGCAGATCGACTTTTTTCTGCAATTATCGTTATTCTACAAGCAATTTACAAAAAAAAAAAATTGACAAATTAACCTCATCCCATTTTCTCCTTTCCACTACAGAACTACACGGACGGGTACGCGTCTCCACAGATTCAAAGTAGCAACCATCCCGGCAAGAACGAAGAAGTCTGATAATTCTTATCTTTGTCGTACTGTGAAGATGTGGAATAGCCTCCCAGCCAGTGTGTTCCCTTCCTCTTATGACATGGGGTCCTTCAATCTAGGCGTGAAGAAGCACATGTGCAGCTCGGTATGATAGCGATGACTACCGTTATTATTCAACAGCGACAGTGGCCGTTACTTGTGGACAATACTGTACTTTCCATCATGTACGTACAGTCATTTTGCCGTACTAGTTAAAAAAAAAATATATGTAGGTACCTAAACCTTTCCCGTGAATCACTCTATCTACTAAGAAAGGCTCATGAAAACCCTTAATATTAGATTTTGAGATTATCGCGAACTAGACAGACAAGACGCGGCGGAGAACTTTGTTTGAATTATAACAACATTTATAAAGTTTAAACAAAATCGATTCTGTAATTTTTGCGTGAACGAGCGACAAACATCCATATATCTTAATAAACATATATTAAAGTGAATTTGTGTGTATCATATTAATATAATATACAATTGCTTACAGTTGAATACGTGTGTAAAGTACGTAGATTAAGTTGCTATCTGTACCAAAGTGTTAGTCGGTTAAATCACACGCCCGTTCTGGTACAAATTGCGAGCTCGTAAAGCGAGACTCTGCGGTCCACCGCAAAGGAAGTAATGGGAAACGAAACTATTCTGGCACAGGGTCGCTGAGTAAATTAAAAGGAATTTAAATACACTAGAAACTGCGATACCGTTTTAAATTAACTACTTATTCTCGGTAATTGCTAAAATATACATATACATAGATAAAATTGAAATCTTAAATATTTGTCCGCATATTTGAAGTGGTTAAATGAATATCAACAGGATTTTTAGAGATAAATAGATAACTTTTCCGAATATTATCAAGCCATACCCCTTCTAAAAGATATGAAAAGATGATAGTAAGCTTCAAGATAATTAAAATCAATGAAACGGGTTAGACAGTAATAACAAAAAATTATGATGTGATCTGATGACCACACGCTAGCAGTGAAAAATTATAGATAAATAAATAATAATAGTTTTAAATATACATAATACATAAATAATACATAAATTAATTGTATTATTATAAAATGTAATAATAAAAAAGTAAGTATTCAAACGATGTAGTATTTTTCAAACAGTAAGAAACGTATTTGATGACGACTGCAATCGAATAAACCCGATTGAACGTCATTGTTCCGAGCGTGATGGTTCACTTACGTTCACTGTTTAAAACGTTTAAAGAAGTTTTTACTACAGAATAAAGCCTACAATTAAAACAGATAAAAAACGTGGTTTCCGTGAGATAGCAAAACCGCCATCAAGTAAATTAAATCGAAAGCAATAGCTGATAATAAAATCAATTTGAGGGAATCTTGTTGTTTCAGAATATTCATATAACAATAAACTTTGATTCAAACTTTATCCATATAGAACGTCGACTTGTTAGTAAGATCTTAACTTAGTTTAACTGAAATTCATTAATTAATATATATGTCTTGTTATGTACGCACATGTTGCTACCCTTGAAGGCGAAAGGGTCAATACAGTTTACTAGAAAATATCAATAGTACTGACTGAATATAGAGACAAATCGCTAATTTATCAAGGGTTTAATTTATTGTCGCTATATTATGATAAGCACATGACTTTCTATACATCTGTTGGTGTTTAAGATACTGAATAACCGTTAAAGGAATAATACATTTTGTTTAGAAAATAGATCATTGATAAACTATGTCAAATTAAATAGCCGACCGCAAATAAGTTCGGGTTTCTATCTTTATAAATTACTAGCTGAGCCCGTGATTTTGACTTCGTGGAAACTAATGTAAAAACGATGGTTAATAAAGTTGTCTGATTGTATTAAGTCCATTTACTTGTTTACTTTTCTCTCTTAGTTACGCCGCGTCGTCATTAAAATAGCAATAACTTTTGATAGTGTGAACTCATTTTAATGAAGCAAAGACTCAGTTATTCTCGAAGATATTCTTTATGATTTTTTTTGCTTTTATTGTGATCCCTGTACTTTAGCAGTGATGCGTGTTTATATAAATAGACATATAGACAGACAGACAGATATTTCAGACTCTTGGTCCGCACCTTTTTTTGGTTTCCATTTTTTTTATTGTCTGCATGAAAAATCGTAGCATATTCATATTTATAGTATTAATTAAGGTGAATATGATAATTAGGTATAATAAATTATACAAAAAGGCATTATACTACAAAGTTTCAAAATCCGTTCTGTAGTTTTTGCTTCAAAGATTAACAAGTACATTTATTTATACCAACTTACCATTTTATAATAATAATAAATAAGGTTCCTGTCATATTTTTATAATATTATAATTAACTCAAAAGATACAGTAGTAATATACAAATTCCGATAATCTTATTGCAACCATTTTCGACCACAAAACATATCTCGCAATTAAAATTACAACTATATCATCTAAACCCTTCAGATATATGTAAAAAAGATAATGAAAATGAGATGAAATTCGCCAAGCGTTTGTAAGAGATAATTCTGATGAGATTACAGACGAACGTTGAATGCATAAGAAGCGGCCGTGAAGCCTATCACAAAGGGCGCCACAGTCTTTGTCTGCAATATGCATTATGTATAAAACATTTATGAATAAAGAGGCAATAATTTATGCGATTAAACGGGGCAACAACATTCAAGTTTGTATGAATAATTACACTAAGACCAAAGTGTGTTTCTTTTTTCAATTGCCTGTATTATATACATTCGCAGAGTTAGTAGTAGGTAGAGCCACGCTGAAACTATTACTAGTTTCAGCATGAGTAGGTCGACTCGCCCAGGATACTACCAGCAGTCCCACAGAAAACCAGCGGGAAGTAGCTGTGCTTGCATTGTTGCGTTTCGTTCGGTTAGTGAGACCGCCGGAGGCTCACCTCTTCCCCTCTACCCCCTTCCCACCATTCTCCTCAAACATAGACCGGCAACGCACTCACGACTCCCCTGGTGTTACTAGTGTCAATGTACGGCAGTGATCACTTAATATCAGGTGATCCACCTGTTCGTTTGCCTCCTATGATATAAAAAAAACCTTCCACAGCCAAGTCAATACACGTTTGCTCTTATCAGGTTAACTTTTTTTTTTTTAACTTTATTTTTGGCAATCAATCTTTCCGATTATTACTGCCATTGTCACGTAGTCAATAATATCACAAACTTCGTGCAATCATTCCAATATTAAGCATCGTGTGAAACCATATTCTAACAAGATGGAGGATCCCTTGCTAGAACCTTCCAGGGAGGTTTTGTGGCATCTCAGAATTTCATGCTCCGTGTTATTATTTTCCATTCACTTCACTTATGCATAATAAACTAACTATATTACGTAAAACACCACCAAATTTACACAATATATAGTCAAATAACACAAGATTATGAATAAAATATAAAATCCACTACATGACAGACTAAAATCCCGCCAAAAACTCTCCAGGTTAACTTACTTGGATTTATAAAGTGACTATTTGTACAAAAACCATTGCCCTTGATGATTACTACAGTTTCAAGCCTTGTACTTCGAAATTGAAAATGATTTTAGTACTTAGATCTCAAACAATGACAATATTAATCTTTTTAGAATTTTTGTTAACTCTTATGTTAGCGTTAAAAAAGGTTTCTTAATAATAAAATAGTTAATCTGACAGTCAAAGATCGTCATAGCTGTTGGCTGTTAGTTAATGATGGCTTTTTGGGCGTTCAAAATTACTTCATAAAATTTTACAATTACATTTATGTAGAATGAAGGAGGTTTGCTTAGCCCGTCAGGGTAGTAAGTATCGTCAAGTTGAAAATATATTGCCAAGCTTCTACAGGTCTATTCTGGCAGTTACACTTGACAATCAGATATTGTTTAGGTTTGACAACTTTGTCATTTTAGTAGTAGTAATAACATTCGTCCAATAGGACAAGTGAAGGAATTAATCCATACTGCCAATTCTGAAGTTGTCAATATATGTGGTTCTTGTATATTCTGTAGTGAGTTTTATGCTATGTTCAATTTAATATAAAGGCATACGCGCCAAATTTTCTATATATTTCGTAATTCTTTTTATCTTAATTTTCAAGTCGTTTCTTTTGCCAGTGAAGTTGTCAATACAGATAGTTCTTATGTATTCTTTAGTCTGTTTTCTTCTATGTCCAAGTTAATGTAAAGGCATAAGCGCCAAATCTTCTGTATAATATTTCAGACATTTTTAATCTTCTTAGTCTTCGAATAATCATTAAATAAATGTTGTGATATCTCCAAGTGTTGAGTTGATAAAGTCAAAGTTATGTTTAAAATTATCAGGATAAATTAGGACATGGATATTCAAGTGTCTTGTGGTTATTTTAACGTTATAACAAGATGGTAGTTCTCTTGTTACAACTTTCCTGAGAATTTTAGTGGCATCCCAGAATTCATGGTCCGTGGTATTATTTTTCATTCACTTCACTTATGCACAGTAAACTAACAATATTGCATACAACACCACCAATTTTACATAATATAGAGTCAAGTAACACAAGATTATGAATAAAAAGTAAAATCCACTACATGACAGACTGAAATCCCGCCAAAAACTCTTGTCATTTTAGACTACAGCGTCGATTGACATCAGATGAAGTCATGGTCAAAGGTTAAAACTTAGAAAGTTGAAATTATTAGATTTAAGATCGAGTACATTATTATACATAAATTGTATATTCTTATAACTAAAGAAAACATGAAGAAATGCGAAACTTTCTATACTTTCAGAAACAGATGTTCATGGGGAAAAGTTTCATTTTTGATATAAATTTATAGCTTTTTCTCGTATTGAAAAAAGTTAGGAATATGTCTTGGTTTTTATTGTATACGTTTTCAAGAGACGAGTTACTAGTTTAATGTTTTATTGACCCTGAAATAGCATTTGAAGATGCCACTACATTTGCCCGTGATTTCTCTCGTATGATGACAAAATTATTGTTAAAATTTATTTTTACTACGGCTTTTTAAATAGCACATTTAATACCATTAAGATTAATGTTTTGCACGTAACCATTAACATTTTCAATTTGCAGTGTTACTTAGAAGCGGTCGCTGTTAGTGTTAGTGGTAACAGTCAAGTTTAAATCATTACCGATTCTTTAAAATAAGTAAATGTATATTGATTAGTAGCTTATTTAAAATGAAGTAACAGAATTCCCAGAAGTAACTTATTTTGTGTTGACTTCATTTATTTTTAACTTCAGAACTTCTTCCACTTAACTAATGTAAGATATTATACCAAAATAAGCCTATTGATTACGTAAAGGATTAAAAATTGGTTTAGAGGTTTTTCAATTATAAAACATATAGACAGAGAGACTTTTTATAATATATAAAGAAGAATAAAAAATACTATATAACATAAAAAAATAATTATTATCAGAACACTAGTCTATAATGAATCAATTATTGTATTATATGGAAATTTCTAGAAATTCCTGTCTGTTATCTAATTAAAAGTTTTAAATATATCAACGCTATACGAGATAGTGTTCAATTTAATCCGAGTTCACGATTGGATAGAATAGTTGGAGAGGATTGCGGTTCTGAGTACGTGAAGACGGCGTGCTCGAATCCGTACTGTTTTGAAGAGATTTATGTGCTTGCAAATTCTAACGCTGAACTATCCGTATTTTCTGAATAGATAACATTTGCACTGAAAATGGTTGTGTTTATTTGAACGTTTATTTATATCATTATATATTATGGGAAAAATTAAAAATAAATATATTTGTGTCGTTCTTTTCAAAATAAGCGAAATCCAATTGTAATCGTGTATTTATCATGTTTATTTTTTTTACAATTCCTAGTGTTTATACACCGATTAAGAAGTAAAAATTTGGTCATTCATAAGGCTTATAGTTTTCTTATTATATTCAAATTTTACACGTTTAAATTTTGAAGATAAAAAGCACTTAAAATATTATGAAGGATTAAAATTGGATTCAGATCATTCTGAAATGAAACAACAAATTTATTTAGATGTACAACAATAACATCTTCATCGCAGGCAAAAAGTTTAATACTTCTCCGCTATAAATAAATAAAACGTAAGTACTTTTAATCAATTAAAAAAGATACGATATAAAAAAGTATACCTTGCGGAAACTCCGTCAAGAAAGAAGTTTATTAATATAATTAAGAAAGATCAAACCAAGAAGTTTCGCTAAATATTTTGGGAAACATATTAGTTTAAAAATTGAATATAACATTTTGAATTATAGTTTATGTAAAAAAGTCATGGAAGTCACAAACACTTCCTACAGAAGTGAAAATTCAAATCAATTGTGCATACTTTAAGTTAATTATTCTCTGAATTATTTAAATGTCATAATTTGTAAAATTAAATTATTAATATTAGCGCAATTTTTATATCTATTGGCACTCGGAGCAATAGTTATATACAGTTATATATACAGATAATTAATCAAACATATGATGTACTGTCAAGCTCAGTACAAAATATCGATATTACATGTACGGAGGTCGCTATACTACGCGTTGTTAGTCAAACGTAAGTGCAATACGCCACAAGCATGTCGACGTTATCGGTGACACGAAACCATAAGGTTTTTCACTACCACTTTTTTAAATCGTTCAACGTGTTAACCTAGTTTTAACTACAAAAATGTTAAATAATTTTTGTAGTAATACTTCTTTTAGCGCGTTAGGGAAAATGATGAGAGTATTTTTTTTTACGATGCGCATGCACACCGTCTCGAAAAACCGACACCCTGAAGTTAGCTATAGTCAACGTTTGTTTCTTTGCATTAAAATTTTCAATATATTAAATTAGAGTCATTTTTTCTACAAACGTAGAATAAGCCGAAAGGAAAATTTTTGAAACGATTTTTATCTTGTCGCCAAAGAAATATAACTTCTAACGCGCGTACATAAGTACACACACTTTATTTTTAGCTTTTTTGTTTAGTGAAATTCATTTTAGTAAGTATTACAGTTGTATAACCAGTAACGCACAATGTTCTTCTGTTTAAATTTCGAAACTTGATAGTTTCTGTCACTTAATCCCAACTTTAAGTCACGTTAAGAAACTTCCTTGTTTATATGAGCTATGTATCATGTATATACAGGAGCTCGAAAAATTGCAACATCGTTTGATAGATTATTATAGAAGTTAGCACAGGTACGGGTTTTTTCCTGCATACACTTTTTATACTTTTAACATAACTCGTCACTAGCTTTTATATTATAATTGGTTTTTGCTCACAGCTTTGCTCATGTGAATATAGATTGGGCTAATCACTTGGAAACAGTTCTTTTCTCTAGTTAAATGTATCCTGAGTCTTTTATCTGAACCTCTGACAATATTCTTTTTTTTAACTGGTTCAACAAAACGACTGCACAGTACCTGATGAAAAGTACAGTACAGTCCACAAATATTGGCAACTGTCGGTGTAAAAAAGTAACGGCAGTCGTCGCTATCATGCCGAACTGCAAAAGTGCATCTTCACGCCTCTTTTAAAAGACCCCATATCATATGAGGAAGGAACCACACTTGCTGGAAGGCGATTCCACATCGTCATAGTGCGACAAAGATTAGAGCTTTCGAACTTCTCCGTTCTAGCTGGGATGGCGGCCATTTTGAATCTGTGGAGACGCGTAACCGTCCGTGTCGTTCTGTAGTAGAAAGGAGAAGATGGAATGAGGTTAAATAACTCTACAGAACACTCGCCATAATACAGATAATAAAACACGCTCAGTGAGGCGATTTCTCTTCGCAACTGAAGCGGTCCAATGTTGTTATTATGTTATTACGTGAATGTTAAATTACATTACGATCAGTTGTGAAGTTGAGGTGTGGAAGGTTAAAAGAAAAATGAAACTCACAGTTGTATTTACATTATTATTTAGGGTATATAAACGGCCGAAATCGTGCACTGTTGTTAGTCTATACTAATATTATAAAGAGGTAAAGTTTGTGATTTTGTGATGTTGTGACGCTGTAGGAGGTAATCTCAGGAACTTATGGTCCGATTTGAAAAATTCTTTCAGCGGTAGATAGCTCATTTATCAAGGAAAGCTATTTATCATCACGCTAGGATAAATGGAAGCGGAACACAAATGAAGAAAATTTCAAAATCGTCTTTTTTCCTTTTGATCACTTCTGCTGTGTGCGCTGCGTAAATGATAACTATTCCACGTGGACGAAGTCACGAATAGAAGCTAGTATAAATATATGATTACTTAATATAATGTTTTTTGTACGCCGAAATATAAAAAGGTAACAATATATAGTCGATATACAAAGATCAATGTTGATGTTACACGAATTTTAACACGAAAATGGTCTAATAAGTAAGAACAAACAGCATTTATCAATTTTACACCAAAGTTGCTGAAATATTCGCAAAACTAACGTTGACAAGTAAGATTGGGTCCGACCCGCATAATCGCGGGATTAGAGTTGAGAGCAGACGCGCCGCAAATCTACCATATCATATAGGTGATTAAAGCTTAGCTAGCTATATTGTATTGTAACCTTATAGTTATGTGGGAATTTATATAATGTAAAACTTCAAAATTACGAACAGAAAACATAATAATAGATACTTTGATTATCTAGAAGGAGCCGTGTTCCACATATTATAAAATGGTTATACTAAGGTAAAAAAAAACCTTAAAATACGTTTTGTATAAAACGAATCAAAACCAACATTATACTCGATAAAATCAACAAGCATTGTAACAAAATGAATTAAAAGCGATGTAAAGTCAAACAAAATCCAATAAATGTTGTTATCGGATGAATTAAAACGATTACCAGTAAACATATACGATTAAATAAATTACAATAGATTAAAATAATAAAAAAAAAACACTTTATGATTATAAAATTTAAAACGAATATGATATCCCATACAATTCATAACTCATGTTATAAAATGAATTAAAACCAATGTAATATCAAACAAAATAAATACACGATATTATTAAATGAATTAAAATTAATGTAATATCCGATGAAATCAGTAAACGTTGTTCTTAAATGAATGAAAATTAATGTAATATCCCATAAAATAGGTAAACGTTATTACATGAATTAAAATGAATGTAATATTTGTTAAATCGAATATAATTTACTTATTGAATAATTTGTCTTTCTTTTATTACGCCATCCTTTCAGATGTGTTCCAAAACTTCATATAAATATATGGTAAAGATAGATATCCTCGCATTATCATCAGATTACTTTTTCTCTTACTTGGTCACTCCCTTCACCGAGTTTATCCATAATAGCCTAGTTTCACGCTTATCAGAACTTATACGTTCCTACGGCCATTTTTCGTTTACCCTCGTGAAAGACAGATCAAAGATCTCGTGTCAGTCTTATTACCCATATCTATGTTGATGTGTTTAGATTATTTTTCTTATATTATCTCTTCTGTGTTTTATACCTAATACCTTTTAAAAATCATATGAATACTTATATGTAGCTCTATATGTATTTTTTTGACTATGATAAAATGTATGCAAAATTTTGTGATTATACAAACAAATTGACAATCGCATTAATATTATTTGGGATTTATGAAATAGACACTTAGGTATTAGTTAGTAATTCTATCATTTATAGAAGTAGGATCATAGGTTTTGTGCATTAAAATGGTACTATGTAAATATGAATACATTGTTTTATAATTACTATAAGTAGTACTTTTTGATCTTGGTCTAATAATTGAGGAGCTATATATAATTTTCGCGAACATAATTTCATAAATATCCGTGTCATATAAAATATTTATTATTAAATACGGATAAAATGTTAAAGATATATAAACACAGAAAATCTATTTTATTTTTATTAATATAGTTTAGATAGCTGTAACCGCGATTTAATCCGCGTGGTAGCTAATGTTAATAAACATTGACTAATATAATCATCTGAATATATTGTCTTATTTATTTCTTTTCTCCCGTCTTAAGTCGCGTAGTAATTAAAATTACAATAACTTTTAATAGCGAGATTTTAATGAAACAAAGACTAATGTTACTCACGGATATGACTTATGAGAGGTTTTATTGTGAATGCAGTACTTTACCAGTGATGCCTGTCAAGCAAACAGACAGACATTTTTAAAAATGATTGTAATGTATTTTATCAATTATTCCTGCAATTTTTTTTTAACAAAAATCTAAAAAATACAGACAGATTACATTTACAATCTCACTATATGTATAGGAGATTAAATCCATACTATATGTATATATACTTACATTGCTCAAAAAAGCGCCCAACTTACTTATCGACTTTTGCAGAATACAATTATATGGTGGTTCAATATTTATACATATTATCATACAATTAATTGTTCGTAGGTTAGTAATATTTACAAAGCTGAGGCAAACCCATCTGGGAACGCTTTATTAAGATCAAGAGTACAACATCTCTTTATTAATATATAGCGTTTTTTTAATTTCAAAGCCGTATTCATCTTTTAATGTCATGTACCTGAAGTTCTGTTTGTATATTTAATTATTTGCAAATACTTTTAAAGTATTATTAACTAGTTGTGCCCGCGACTTCGTAAAGAAACAGTGATTAATAAAGACATCTGAATGTATTAAGTCCATTTACTTATCTACTTTTCTCTCGTTATTACGTCGCGCCATCATTAAAAGTACAATAACTTTTGATAGACCGAACCGATTTTAATGAAACGAAGACTAAATGTTATTTGAAGATATGCTTTATGATTTTCTTTTTTAGAGTTTTTATCATGTATACAATAGTTTATCAGTGATGCGTGTTCATACAACCAGCATAAATTTGATTGACTGTATTTTATTACGTTTTCTTAAACACCTGCTACAATTTCTTTTACAAAAATCTACAAAATACAGACACGTTACATTTAATTTCTTATTATATTAGGAAAATTGATAACGAATATTATGTTAAAGAATTTTTTGCCTATCTGTCCGTTTATATATTCGGATGTAACTCAATAACGAGTGGATCTTATACCATAAATTTTTGGACACGGAAAGTTTACATCATATATCATTCCTGAATGCATAGATTAACGGAATAGTGAAAAAAAATATTCTCACTTTTTTTTTTAAATTTCAACCGACTTTGATGATATCTTGCGGACGTTAGGTCTACACACATAATACTATGGACTTGTGAATAATCCCTCAAGTAATGACAAAAACAAATGTCTACCAATTTTCATGATATTTTTCTCTGAGAATATATGCCACGCCAAAATTAATTGCTTATTAAAATTATTAGATATACATCTATTACATAAAATAAATATAGTAAACGTAATCGCGACGAGAAAAAAGTATTTTATGTGCAAATACGTACGTTAATTTTGTTACAAGCTGATAAGGAAAGTAAACAAATATTTATTTGAACGAATCATATACAGATCTCCCTTGCCGTAAGAACTAGGACGTTCTGTTTCTCTAGGGACCTCGAAATATCATCATGCGATATCTTTATTTTGGTATTTAATCGTAGCGTTATTTAAGTAATTGTAATAATAAGTTTTCCACTATAATTATAAATCCGATGTTCCGCACATTTAAGACAAAATGTTTCTCAGTTTGGCACTTTTCAGAACCATAATCTTTGAAGTGAAAATTTCTTTAGACGCGTTGAGCGGTATTTTTGCAGGGGATAGATTTGTTATTTCGCGTCGTTACATGCTACGTCAGTATGACCGGTCGTATTGCGCTTGCGTGGTTACGGTCATACTAGCGACGTAAAGTATAGAGGCCTGTGTATATGTAATATTCGTATTTTTCAGCTTATTATACATTTGATTGATTAATAAACTTTATAAAAATGTATATAATTATTGTTCTGAGTACCAATAGATAGAAAACCACATAAATGTTGGTAATTTCAATAAACAAATTCTTAAATTTAAATATTGTCATTACATTAGTGTATATAATCAATATGAAAATTTAAAACAGAATACATTTATTTCATTTTTTTAAGTATTCATTTTTGTTAACAGTCCTTATGACTGTCTCGAGTTTTGTTGGATTAAGTAATATCTTGTAAGTCCGGGATGTAAG
Source organism: Antheraea mylitta (assembly GCA_014332785.1). NCBI lineage: Eukaryota > Metazoa > Arthropoda > Insecta > Lepidoptera > Saturniidae > Antheraea > Antheraea mylitta. The sequence continues at coordinate 16,662,537 of JACEII010000008.1, read as the reverse complement.
GTTGCCAACCCTAAATTCAGGCGAACGACCATTTCTCGATGGAGATAAAGGCTGTAAACGATCGTGAGAGCCGCAAATGTCTGTGTTAACACATAAACCCTACATTTAAAATCGATATTAGGAAAAAAAAGCTATTATCTTATATATTATTGCAACTGTAATCTACACTAATATTATAAAGAGGTAAAGTTTGTGAGTTTGTAACGTTGTAGGAGGTAATCTCAGGAACTACTGGTCCGATATGAAAGATTCTTTCAATATTATATAGCTCATTTATCGAGGATGGTTATAGGCTATATATCATAACGCTAAAATTTATAGGAGAAGTGAAGAATGTTTAAAAATAGTTTTTTTTTCCTCTCGAGAGCGTCCGCTGCGTGTTAGTCTATCCCACGCGAACGAAGTCGCGGGCAGAGGCTAGTACTGAAATAAAGGTATATCACTTTGCTTTATTTAGGGGCTTTTGTGGCTATATCAGCCAAATTGTAACCTTACTTAATTAACAAGCTAAATAGCATAAATAAAATAGATTGTTTAAGATTAATAATATAATGATATCAATACAGAAATAACTTGTATTCTATTAATCTTGTATAGCAAGTACAGAAGACATTACAAGAGTGACATTCTTACTTCATATTAAGTTTAAATATATTTTATTTTACAATATAAAATAACAGCCTGAAGGACCACATCCAGACAATAGAGGTTTTAACAAAAATGAACGGGAGAATCACTAATGGCGACTCAAGAATTGAAATAGACTCAGTGCTTCAACACTATAGGTTTGGATAGTAACCCATGAAGCATTCCAATATCTTTTAAATTCAAATTGATAATCGACATAAGTCTACCCACTTGGAGCCGAATACGTTATATTAATACATGATGTATAACTTCTACTACCCCACAATCTTCACAATTTGGTATCTTGTATATCAATACGTGAAGTAAAAACTTTGTACCCTTTTTTCACCGAATTTTGCGAACGGATGAATGTGAAATTTGGTATAGTTAAAGTTTTTATGTAGGAGAAGTGCATAAAGCTATTTTTTTAAATAAAAAATGCATTGAAAACATATGAAATCAATTAAAATATATATTACTCACTCTACTGCTTGAATGACACACAACGATTACACACATATTAATGAAAAAGACATTTTGCCATCTGTCATTTTACTCCTCTTTCGTTCCAATTACCTTTTTTTATTCTATTTTTAATATTTTTAACACGTCTTACGTTCCATACCTTATATGCCCTTTGAAAATAACTGATCAAATTGGTATATAAGCTCATAATATATATTAATAATTAATAGGTAAATAATTTATCCTTTGTAAATTTATGAAAACACTGAAATTACTATTATCTTCTCTGGTCTTATTGGGTATAAAAATAAAATATGGTCGAATTTCGACCACTAGGTGATCACTAGTAATATATTGTTTAATTAAATATATATATTTGATTAATTAGATGTGTCCGGATTTTACCTTAAAATCGTTGGTAGTATGATCTTCACAATATTTCTTATTTACAAACCAAGGGTAACAACAAGGCTCATTTTGAATTGATCTATACAAAATTCCTTTCATTTCCATGAATATTGAAATGATGAAATGTATATTGAATAACATCTTAAATAGTTATGTAGGTATATGCGCATATACTGTGTAGAATATCGTAATAAATTAGTGACAAAATTCGTGTTGGTTGAAATCTCAATGAGCCATTCCGAGATTAAGTGATTTCAAATTACTCTGTTAATTTCCAGTGTTTGAACTATACATTTTCATTCCTTAGAGACTCTTTATCGCTTAACCACAGTTACGTCTGCCTCAATAATTTGGTCACTCCATCGGTCCACCCACAACGTTATTTGCAACTAATTACAACATGGAGTAAATTTTTGTTGTAAATATAGATATTACTATCTCATCACCAGATGATTGTACGTTTGTAAATTGAATAAGACATTGACTTGGAACTAGCTATATTATATTATTTATCGTTTTTTTTACATCGTAGTTTTACCACTACTGCTTAGTTACTATGGAACAGTTTAATAATATGAGGGGCAGATTATTATTCGTTAAAAAATTGTTTGTAACCCAAATTATAAATGGTAATTTTATAAATTAAACAAAGATTTGAAAACGCGTTCAATTAAATGGATTTATTCTACAATTAAATTAAATACATTTTACAAACATGAATTTACAGTGTGATAGTTGTAATTTTCAGTCATCCCTCTAAAACCTAAATTTTATATGCAGTTACTCAAAAACTGCTTTCTGGGACAGATTATTCCTTGTAAAGTCGTCTATAACCAGAGTCATAATCTGCAATCTTATAAATTAACCAAGAGAAATAAACACAAAACAAAATATTTGAGAAACGCGTATTCAGTTAAATACATTTTGCTATCATGAATTTACAGTACATAATGGCCGTAAACTGGACTGTCAATCATCGCTCAAAGATCTTTAATCTTATATCCAGTTACTCAGAAGCTGCTTTTTTTACTTCGGTGATTGTTTATTGATAAACAATTTTCGTTTAGGAAATCCAATACTCGAATTGATACTTAAACCCCACAAGGCTTCAGAATTAAATTTATTACCTCGGATTGTGGGATTTGTGGAATTGCAGGCATTAGTAATATATACAGCAATTGAAATGAAACTGTGGAAATATTACGAATCAATGACCTGTAAAGTCATTTCAAATGATTCATTCAAGATGAAAATAGACTTTTATCAACTAACTCAACTATTCTTGTATATCAAATCAATCAAACATTGCAAAATATAGTTTTTAGAAATCGCTCTTTCTACTATAGAATCTTGTCCTTTGATGGCAAAAATGCCCTTTTTTATTCTCGGTAGCATTGTATATGTTATATTGTAGTAGTTTGCTGTCTTATATTATGATATATTGTTAGTTAGTCTTTCTCATTCAATAAATAGCATAAAATTTAGTTTTCTGTCTGTGTCTGTCAGTTCGCGATAAATTCAAAAACGATTGAACGGATTTTCATACGAATTTCAATAGTAGTGTAAATGATTAAAAATGATCTCATAATTATAGATTTATTAATATAGATAAATATGGAGATACGACTTTTCATTTCAAAGATACATTCAGTTTTGGTAATCATTTGCAATCATTAAACGAAAAAAATAAATCATCGCGGATTCCCACGTGATGTTTTACACTGTAATTATTTTCAACTTTAGGCTACTAATTTCGGAATGACATGTTTTTCTGCACACAAAGATTTATTACAATCCATTTAGAATTTATAAACATTAATCTTTTAAATTATTATTATTTTAAAAGTACAGTCCCCGCCATTCTTTTCACCACTCTGAATATAGTTGCGAAGATGATAAACTTATAAACATCGAGACAAGTTCAAGATAAATAAATGCTAATTTTAGATTCCCATAATATTATTTTAATTTGTTTTTTTGTTAAACTCTCATCTATATTACGCGCAAATTCGATCTTCGGCCTATATATTCAAAGCGGGAAAAAAGGTTGACGAGGTCTATAGGTAATTTTAAAAATTATTCGTCACAAAACGTCTTCTGTTAACCTTAAGAAAACTGTATTTAAGAACATTTTAAATTAATTTTCGATTGTAAGCTTACGACGTTTAATTTGGATTAAAGCGCTGTTATTAAAACGATTTTTTTTTGTATCCGGTCCCGAAGATAAATTTTGTTGAAAATGTGCAAAAAAATGCCTGAAATTTTAATATCAGAAAATTGCCAATGTAAAATACACGTAAACTTTGGTGTTTTTTATAACTCGGCGGTACTTGATGCTACCATATCCTTCGAACTCAAGAATTACTCAGGATTGAGCTCAATAAGTAATGTAACTATAGATAGATCACAATTATAGATAATATAGGTCACTAAAGTCAAATTTTGTAGAAATTTATAGTTTTTGTTGCTATTTTTTGAATTGCTAAACCTACAAAAAAAAATTGATTAGACATTTGTAGGGTGTTTAATTTTTTACAAAAATTACATATAAACCAAATCGCTAATATCGACATTTCTCGACATCGTCCAGTGAAACTTTTAAGACCTTGCTAGATCGATAGCGGAGTCAGTTCGAGAAAAACAAAAAAGACATTTATCCAGATAATGATCTTTAAGTTTAAAAAAAAATTGTTCGAAGGTTTTTTATAGTTTTTATTTTTGAAGTTGTGAGATATTTGCTCCAAAGTAAAAAAGCGGGATATCGAACGAACAGAGGGACGCTGTCATTAGGAATTAATATTGATATAATGTTCTCTTAAATTCTATAGATTATGGAAGGAATCAAACGTTACGGGAAATTTCGTTTCTCTTCTTAAATTAAACATAATATACGTCCTTGAAACGGTACACCGTAAAAATGTTTACACGATCATCTTCGCTCCGTTTACACGTGCACAGCTGATCTACGACAATTACATTTTACAATTCCGGTACATCCGCTTCGGAATTATTTACATATCGTATTTCTCAATCACAGTCAACCTTGGCTCCTCTCCTGTATCGTTCAATTACCAATACTGTTTCATTTGCTTGCTCGTACAACGTACCTGTTATTTTTGTAAATGTATTTATGTCTCGAATACCGAATTTTATTTTCGTATTCGGGTAAATACGTTTTTAACTGAGTAAATATTTTTCGATACTCTTACGTACAAATAAATAGTGGGTTTCTCTCGTTCAGACGTGTCAAAATACTATATATTATTTAACTGTGTTGGCAATTTGTTAGCTAGTTAATGAATAGGCATTTGTACACTTGTTTGATAGTTTACACTGTCGATAATGTTTTTGAACTCTTGAATAACCTTGTCCATTATACTAACTTAAATACTTTTTTTGTATTCTTTTTAAGTGTATTTGTAACATTTTCTATGTCAATGCACTGAATCTAGAAATATTGGCTCTCAATTGTGATTATCGGAACACGTGATAACAGATATTGAATTTAAAGTTGGCGCCTAATCAGGTAAACTTAAGAAATTTTTCTATAGCCGTTTTATGATTTTATTGCGATATTTCCCTTCACGAAAATCTCAGAATTAATGTAGCATTTGACCTTTCGTCGTTCGACACATTGTCGAAATAAGCTGTTGAATAAGTCTGATTGCTACATAATCAAATAAAACTTATAGGTACGTTCAACTATCTATAACTTCTAAGTTATAAAATTTAGAATCGAGGCACTCATACGGACTGATGATAGAAACGATAGCACAAAGCAATGGAATAACTGTATTCTCTTTTATAATTTAAATTAATTATAGTCTGAATCTTTACATTTTATAACTAGTATACCTATATAAATTATTAACATTAGTCTGGTTTTCACTTCTATTGGCACCCTAAGCAATAATTATACGCATTTTTATAGTTTATTAGGTAATTAAACATATGATGGGTTGCATAATCTCACCTGGAACTGATTGACCACTACTACGTCTAACTACAACAAAAAGAAAATCAATTAATTAATAATCATATATATATATATATATATATACATTAATGTTATCACATAAAATTTAGCAGGAAGAAAAACATAATACCGTCGAGCTAACCATATTCCTATTCAAGAAGTAACATATATTAGGGACCTTGGTGTCATCTTCGACAATCATTTAAAGTTTGATATTCATATTAATAACATTTGTTTATCTTCACGTAAAATTTTAGGTTTCATTCTTAGAAACAGTTGGCTTTTTAGAAACAAATCCATCAAGATACTTCTTCTATATAGCACGCTTGTAAGAAGCCACCTTGAATATTGTAGCACTGTCTGGTGCCCTCATTATCAACTTTACATAAACCGTATCGAAAATATTCAAAGACGTTTTACTATAGCTTGTTTGTCAGGTTCTATGAAATTTGCTCCGTATAATGATAGACTGAAAGAAGTTAGACTGAAATCTTTGTACAATAGAAAAATTATGCTGAACATGACTTTTTTATACAAACTTTTCAATAACCACATTGATACACATTGATACTACCTAGATTTCCTGTCTCTTTATTTGGTCACAAATGCTACAGAACCAATTTAGGTCATTTCTCCATCGTTCTCAGACTTTCTCGACAATATAACGACCTTCTTAAAAAAGATCACACCATAGACTTATTCAGTAATTCCCTATCTAATTTCAATCTAAAATTAGTTTTTTATTTAATTAATTTCTGCAGGATCTCTTTTCCTTAATTTTTAAGTTATAAATTATCGAATTGTTTTATTTTATTATCTTCTTAATTTTTTTTCATAATTGTTTCTTTTACTTTTATTGTCTTCTGCATCCTATCTTTTATTCATAAATGCTGTAGTCAACTGTAAATAGTGACATAAATAATTTTTAAGTATTCGCATGTATGTTTTAGTTTTTTATTTTATGTTACTGTTCTTGATTCAATATGTTAAATAAATAAATAAAATAAATATACATACATATATATATTAAATATTATATAATTAAGAGCCCGCTCACAGCGGAAGAGTTAACATCGATCTGATGATGGTCCGTGACGGAGCGAAACACGTGTAATCGATTGTCGAGATTTCACGTCAATCTACAACATATTTAAATTTGTTTATTGATAATTATTATACAAAATATATTTTTATTAATTAATTGATTTTCTTTTTGTTGTAGTTAGACGTAGTAGTGGTCAATCAGTTCCAGGCGGAAGTGCAAAGTAGCATCCATCTTAGTATTAAATGATGGATTTCCGCAAAGTAACGCCTTCTTCAATCAAATTGCATAATCTCAATAGACAATAAAAAATATTATATGTATCCAGGTGACGCTAGTCTAATGCAAGCAGCGCAAACGCAATATGATTGGTCACAAATCGGCTGAGTGCCTTAAGCGCTCGCTTTAGTAGTCCCGTGAAGCTGTTAAGACCTTGCTGGGTCAATAGCGTAGTCATTTCGAAAAAAAAAAAGAAATGACTGGTCATGTTCACTAGTATGTCACCACGCGAAATCATAAATTATTCTCCGGCCAAAAAAATATCGTTCAATGCGCCTAAAGAAATTTTCTCTTCAAAAATATAGCTAGAAAGAAAAGGTATTTCTCTGTCATTCAAACCTTTTTTTACAGTAAAAAAATTACAAATATGAAATTTATATCACAGAATTTGCCGGCAAGAAAGTATAGTCGAAGAAATTCATAAGAGACACGGTGATATTTGTAACATTGACAGGTTATTTTGGTAAAGGTCAAACGATCTGAAATATGTATACATTTCATTCTGTAAATACGCCGAACCCTTCGCAGTGATAGAGATCCTCGGGTGAGTTTATACACGCAAATTAGGTTCAAGTTTTTGCATGTGAAGCTTATTAAAAAAATGTATAGGTATTTTCATAGGCGTTTATTTATTATATTTCTCACAATTTTATCTTACTTTTCGATATACGCAGGATGAAAATTAGTACCTTATTCTATTCTTCGGGTCCTTAGCTATGTCTAATGATAATATTTAATTGTGAGAACTTTAAAGGTTTTGTTTTGATATAGTAATAAACACACAGACAGATAAAATTACTTTCACTTATAAACTCACTCGCTTGTTTTCTGAGGTTTTGCTCCCGTTAAGGTAGATTTGACTTATCTTACGAGAACATTGCCTTTTCCTGGGTAAAAGGTACTCCATGTTCTGTTTTGTTCCCTTGATGAACTATATGCAAAATTTCATGAGGATTAGTTCACTGTTTAAGCGTAATATATAATCTCATATTCATATTGATAATAATTTTTTTTTTCGAAATGTCTACGCTATTTACCCAGCAAGGTCTTAACAGCTTCACCGGACTACAGGATTGATAATAATACTTAGGACTAAAGTACTTATAGCAAGGTTTCTATTCTCTATCAATATGATCCGACGGTTGTTAGTTTAGCCAACCTAGAAAAACCATTTTCTATTCGTAATATACTGCCACCTTTGGCCATCGCATCATACCTGATATCAGGTTCAAATTGCGTAGAAATCTTATGTAGTAATATGTTTGTTTTAGTTTAAATTATTAAATTTTCTTTCATAGTGATCTGATATTGTGTCTAAAACATTGTTTTAATTCTACAAATTTTACTCTTACTATATTTGTACTTCTAGGTAAATATTATACTGTGGATAACATGGAAATGACCGCAGATATGTGAAAATAATGATGAATAGGAATGGATAGAAACGATTCTACAAGGGTTGTGATAAATTGAATATAATTTTTCTATCTGACCCAGTAAGAATAAGGTTTGAAAACAAATGAAGCCATAAAATATATAACCCTAAGTTTTAGGTAGCTAGTCTTAGTTCTAAAATTAAGAGAATTGACAAAAAAAAAATTGTATGTATAAAGTTAAAAGTATAAATTATTCCATGTGCCTATAAAACGCAAAGGCAAAGATCGTTAGATACACTATACCGGTCTATCCTCAATGATCTTGTGATTAATTCCTGGACCATAAAATGGGGTCGTAAAATTAGTTATTGCGACCGCAATGTTGTCCCTTCAGCGACTTAAGTAAATGCGGACAGTACAAGGCGATGGTCTATTCGAGACACTTTTTGCGCGTAACTATGTTTGCTTTGAAGGCTTTAATTTAAGCGTATGTTTAGCAGTTACAGTTGATAATTATGTTTGTTCAGAACTAACTAAAGTACTTCGAATATACATAAGATTATAACAATTTAAATGTAATTTAAACATACAGGCTGACAGGATATGGCAATTGTGTTCATCCAAGTTGTTAACACTAAATATCAGGTCATCATAACATTTTTCATGGTGCCACATTTAGGTATATTCTGGGATATCAATGTTTCTTAATTTTAGGTACTGAAGTTATCTAACATATCACATATTAAGCTTTGAGGAGGGAGGAGTGTTGGTTTTTAATTGCAATAATCGCAAAATACATCTATGGGTATCTGGCAATAAGCTTCCAACTTGAGATCGTTAGGTAATCAGTCGGGTATTAGAAAACATTTTGCTATAGTTTTTTGGTTACTTCCATTAAAATCTTAGAATTTTACAAATATCCAACGATCAGGGTGATATCCAATCACATTACTACTGAGTTTTATCACCTCATCAAAATAAGTATTATTTTACTAGGACATACAAACGTCAACAAAAAATCTGACAAAAATGTAACGCTCAGTCGTCTCAATAATTTCTTCCAAGAAGTACAAGGAAAGTAACTGCTTTTCATAGTCACATTAAATTAGATATTTGTCATAAAAATGAAACAATAAATTGTAAAATTACATAAATATACGTAACTCTAACAAGATATAATCATTTTACACGTCTAATAAAACTGGAACAGACGGTGGTAACGTAATTATAAAAATAATTAAGTTTTTCAACATTTTACGTAATTCAATTACGTCCAGCGTCAGCATTGTCCCATCTCAACAAAATGGTGCGTTGCTAAAAATTCAATTCGTTTCATAAAGTTTCTTGTATTGTAGAATTAAATATCAAGCCTGCGTAAATTTTGTTTCAATTCCAAAAATAATAATAAATGCTTTGAAGAAATGTAAAGAATGACTAGAAAATATTTCAATTTAAATATTCTATTCCATATTTTTCTCTCGATCGCAATTACACTAAAGATTTATACTAATGACTCACTCGGTCTCTGTTATTAACGTAGTTAGTACAACTGATGCCAGTTTGATTTAAGCTGCTTTTCATGAATAACGACTAATTACTATGGTCGTAATAAGAATATAACACTTTATATCTTCTACTGCTTAATCTATACATATAATAAAAATGAAGTGTCTGTATGTTATATCAAAATATTTTTTTTTACTGATTGGGTATGAAAGTAAACATACAGGCTTCTGATAACAAAAAGGCAATTTAAAAAATTTTTGTCGGTCTGTCTGTATGTTTGTTCCGGGTAATCCCAGAAACGGCTTTACCGATTTTGAAGGAAATTTTAACTTATATTAGCTATTAACCATGGTTTCGTCCGTAATACTGTCTCCAAAACGGTTAGATCCACTTTCACGGGATTTTCACTGGTAGACAGTGAACCTTATAGAAAGTAATTGAGGTTATTCTATTTTAGACTAGCTGTTATCCGTTATTTTGTCTGTATGAAATTTAGCAAGATTTCAACTCATTCTTTATTTTTTATTAGAGACATAATTATCAACTTATTGGTTTCAATTCGTCATTGTAACTATTAGTAACTTTGAAGATAGACTAGATCTTCCTAATAACATCTTAAACCATAAACGTATTACGCAAAGAGTTCCATAATACAATTTCTTGCAGAACAGACGAGCGTTATTTATTTATAGTCACAAAATCTTAATTACTATGGAAATGTATATTAAATTTAATGTAAATGTAAATCTTTATAATAATATATTAAGTAATTGTTTCATTAGTTCCTTATACAGTATAAGTGAGCACTGAGGTAGTTATATGGTGGGGTAAGGTTGCAAATATGCTGTTGATGACAAACCTCATTTGGCACACTGTTAGTATTTATATATTTAATGTGCAAATTACATATTACTGTAAGCGGCGTGCATTTCGTACTTACATTTGTTTTTAAAGAGCATTTCTATGATTGTACGTAGTCTCACAATTTTATACTTCTTTAATACAATTTTAAAAAACGCGCGTGAGGCGCTGCTCGTAATATTCTAAAAATAAAACGCATCTTAAATCGATCGATCGTATTACGGCAATAGGACGTAGGAGCTTTTTATATGAATGGTGAGAAATATTTTTAAGAATTGAACCCTTGATGGAGAAAAATAAATGATTATAAATGCGATGTCAACTCTAAATAACAACACTAAGGGACTCTGCATTTTATGACATTTTTAAGAGATGTTCTTAAATAGAGAGAAGAAAAATACAAATTATTCAGATTGATAAACCTTGCAAGGTTAACTAATTTCGACATTTTAGAGAATTCGTTGTAAATCGAGTAGATTTAAATAGGGTTAACACTCTATTTTGATCCAAGCCGTGCGTAGATAAAAGAGAACAAGGCCAGATGAAACTATCCAAAAATTTGAACATTTGAGAGAAATTGGACGATTCTTGAGATTTTACAATTCGGATATCCCGTCGGGCATATGGCCAATTATGCATTATTACCTTCACTGCAATGCAACGTTTTACTATTATGAATTAGAGATGTTAAAGAAATACCTTTAGTAGACCAACAACATTAAAGAAATCTTTGTAACAATGGAAATGTATAATTAAGAATTTTTATACACTAAAAGTTCTTTTTATCCACTAAATATTCACTTTTTACGTAGACTTTCACAAGGTTTCGAATAATATAGTTGTTTGAAATGCTGACTATAATTAATTTATAGCAGAGAGCATTTAATGAATACGCTATCCATCCAAATTTAATTTCGTTGGTAACATTAACAAAGGCCTTTGTATCTTTGTTAGTTTTATCGTATGTCAATCCAACCTTATAATTTGGCAGGGTCGACAAAGGCATTACCAATGGAATGGAGCCAACACGTTGATGTTTTTCGTACAAACTTACAACCAGTTAAATAAGTCAAATATTAGGTAGTTATTTATTACGTAACAATATTGAACGTACTACTGTAAGTTTTAAACTATTTTTGGTTTCTATTAACATGACATTTATTTTATTCAGTTTCTTGCCGATTTCATTGTTATAACTGTACTTTTTTTGTTTTATGGTATTGCAAATAGTATTAGCGTCTATTTTTAAAATTGAGTATTTTATTAAGTACAATTTTAGTTTTGTTTGTTTTTATTATATATTATCCCACATAAATGTTCTTTCAACAATATAGGCTGGGTTTACGTCCAGAAATTGTGCGTATCTAATTGTCACATTGAATGCAGTTGCGTAGACCTAATTAAAATAACATTAATATGTTTAATCACATAGCTGTATAGAGTATATATCTAACACTTTCTCAGCTACTTTAATTGGTGAAAGTCTTATTAATATACATAATGCATAAATCGTATCTGTGGCTTCGCCCTTGTCTATAACTATTATTTGTTGTAAGAAATGGTTAAATTAACGCAAAATATATATCTTCAGACCAATTTATATTATAACAGTTGATTGGTCGAGTAGTTGATATGTTGCAACGCACCTGGTGACGAGTTATATAAATTATAACGAATTTTATAACAATAATTATCCAGTTGATAGCACTATGATGACCTAAATTTTATACTAACCTGTAAATGACTTAGGAATATATAAATGTAAGTTATTCTAACATCCATTTATACATTATTATAATAAAAGAGAAAAAATCTGTATACTATTGACGTTGGTTCTTAAAGATACAGCAAAATACGAATAAAAGCCCGGTCATCATTTACTTATCATGTATTTGATTCAGAAATTACTGGTTATAAATATTCCAAAACATATTCTAGACTACTCAATACATTAACTGCAGATACAACATTAACTGTATGGATAGTTTACTTGTACTAGAAAACTCTTTCAAATTTTATTCAAATAATTCCGATGTAAGAATTGAACACAAAAACAATAGCTTACTATGCTAATTTTAAATAAATTCAAAAATCAATTTCAGGTATGCCTTTTTCTTCATTCTCTTCCTAATGTAATGTTCACATAGACATAAAACCTTTAGCTAAGTTTCTTATTATTTAACATCGATTAACATCATTTTGGTATTATAAACTAAGATCTTTATTCGAGAAATCATTCCAGAACGACCCAAATTTTTCACACTGGGTATCATCAACCAAGCTTGAATAATAACTAAAAGATAAATTCTTATTAAATATCCCAAAAGCAAGAAATTCTAAAAGTAATGAAACAAAGATTATGCTAAAAACAGACCCAAAAAGTAAGACCGTTATTTTCAACTGTCGTCTAAAACACTTTATGCGTTAAACATAAATCTTTAAAAAAATTTGGCACCTTCTGAACATTTACTTACATTTTATGGTGAAGAAAACTTGCTTTTATTTATTGTACATTGTGTTTTATTTGAGAATTTTGAAAAACCTTGAATGTTACCCCTAGCAAATTATACATCTCGTAATCTGAATGAATAAAACTGTACACTATAATGTTTCAAGTAATCATAGTGTTACAGTATGGAATTATTTAATTTCAATATCACAATAACTCTTACTACTTAAAAATTTGTTTCCGACGTACCTTCAAATTTACTATATTCTAGGAGCTAGGCTTCAGTTGCCTACTTTTTACCTTAGGTTTGTTGAATCTTCAACCAAATCGTCTTATTAATTCAGGCCGGACTATAGTCGTCCTATATACACGATTTGCATTTGACCTGAAATTATTACACTATAGAACTCTAACTATACATATATATTTTTCTTGTATTATTATTTTTACAGTAATAGCTCTTTCTCGCTTTAATGTAGATTTGATGTATTTTTTTTTCGAACTGGCTATTGACCTAACAAGGTCTTAACAGCTTCACCGGACTACATTTAATGTATTCTTCAGGAGTATCTTTTTTATACCTAAAAAGATGCTTTATGCTATTTTCAGTACTCGTACCAACGTGTATGTAAAAATGTATGTTGATCGGTTGAGTAGATAAGGCGTGATGAAACAAAGGAATTCACTTTCATCCGTATTTATAATATTAGTTACTTGCTTTTAGGCGCGTCTTCGTTCGCGTTTCATAATATAAGAAACAAGAATTGATATGACTCATGCAAATAGTGCATTTTTTGCTGAACTTTCTCTAGTGGTAGAACCATGCTGAAGCTAGTAGTAGTTTCTGCATTAACGTATCGGCTCGCCCAAGGTGTTACCACCCTTTCACAGAAAACCGACGTGAAGTAACAGTGCTTGCTTTGTTGCGTTTCGTTCGGTCAGTGAGAGCGGCGGAAGATCCACCTCCCCTCACCCCTCCTCCAAACACAAGCTGGCAACGCACTTGCGACTGGCAAGTGTTTATGGACGGTAATGATCACTTAACATCAGGTGACCAACCGATTCGTTTGCCTCCTATGATATTTAAAAATGAACAAACGGGTACCCTATGACTTTCGTTGTACCCCAGAAAACGTGTATTCAAAATTTCACGGTGTTTTGTTGAGTTAAGTCGTGAAAGCGTAACAGATACACTCAGACTCGCATTTATAATATTAGGATTACAATATAACATAACTCAAATTTCAAGCCTCGGATATATTATAGACAAATCTATAGGTATTCTAGCAATGTTACACGTTACTTTTTAACCCACAAATGGAATTTTAAGCAAACATATTAAACTACCGCCTAATCATATTTCAAACTGACATTAACTGTTTCCCTTGTGCAATTGTTTAGCTCATTCGGTATACACTTTTACGGTATTTGTCTGTTTACATTGTTTAATAGTGTAATTCTAATAACTAGAGGGTAAACTTCTGTGTTAGTGCTAATACAAATGGCAATTCGAAATGTAAACACACGTTAGGCATTAACCAAGCGATAATAATTAACAAGGGAAACGGCTTAACTCAAAGACATAGTATTTAATAGTCTATTGGAATACATAAATTATGGTAATTCTACAAATTACTTACCATATGTTAAATATTATTGTATTTATTTATATATTTCAAAGTAATATACTCTTATACATTCTTAAGAAAAGTACAAGAAAACAGTTTCGCCAACAACGATTTCAGTATACGGGCGTATACATTCATCATTTGTTTTGTTATTATATGGTCAACCCAAGTTATTGTAAATAGAGTAATTACTTATTATGGATACTAATTATCTTATCAATAATTAAATTACATAGCATGCCAGTGAAAAAATTGGAATAAAAAGTTAAAATTTAATTAATGGTGTCCGGTTCATTCCCAGATACCTTTAAATCATAGCCACAGTAGAAATATGAGACACAGTACGGACACTACGAACAAATGCTCGAAAACGACACACTCACACAACTACGCACATCGACAAGAGGTTTTGAAAGAAATTCTATGGACAGCACCGCGAGGTTCGCTTAGGGGTCGTGTCGATGCGCATGTTTGTGTGAGTGTGCAGGTGCGAGCGTTTATAGGGAGTTTCCAAACTGTGTCTGTCATGTGAACTGTGTCATAATGAAGGCGGAATATTGCATTGAAACACTGATTTTATGTGAAAATATTTAATTTTAAAAGTATATAACGTACTATCTGAAATAAATCGTGTTTCCTTCGACTCTATAAAATATTAACTTCTCTCCGCGCATTCGTCCACGTGAAATAGTCACTTTGGGCTAATGCTAACACGCAGTAGACGCTCACAAAAGGCATAAAGAAACGATTTTGAAACATTCGTCATCGGTGCTCCGCTCCTTTTAGTTTTATCGTGATGATATGTAATTTATCGCCTTCCTCTATGAATGAGCTATCTTACAGCGAAAGAATTTTCAGGGACAGTATCTCAGGAACGGTAGTTCTTGAGATTAACGCGTTCAAACAAACAAATTCTTCAGCTTTATAATATTAGTATAGAATAACATTTAAAATAAAAAAATCACTTTTAAAAATAGTTCAGATAAAGTAAATAGAATAACATTTAAAATAAAAAAATCACTTTTAAAAATAGTTCAGATAAAGTAATTTTTTATATATTCACAGGCATTTCTAAATTTTGAAATATGATACAGTTCTTTGGTCGGAAATCTTTAACAGCTTATTCTGGTGTAACACAGCTTAAGAAATTATGGCTTATATAAAGGCTCTAGATGCGTTCGCATTTCCACGGATTACTGAGGATTTAGATGTTGGAACGAGTATGGATTTTGTGATTAAATCTTTTTCTGCTTAAAAGCTTTATGATAACATTTATTGAGAGAAACTCGAGTGTGCATTATTTTGATATTTATTATTGATAATTTTGAAATCTACTGGTAATTTACTATGTTATGCTTAGATTAACTAGTGGGCGCCCAGTGGTCGACATTCGACCATAGTTAATTGATTTCTTAAAGTTTCAAATTTATCAGAGTTCTTTTGTCAAAGGGTATACTTCTATAATCAAAGGTTTTCATCAGGGCTACTCAGTTATTTGCCATTTGCCATGATCTTTATCATATAATCATTAAAAAAATCTATGTTTATTGAAAAATATATAAATTGGAAACAAAACCACGTGGTAAAGTTCAAATTTTATTTTTTTTTTTTTTTCGAAATGACTACGCTCTTGACCCAGCAACGTCTTAACAGCTTCACCGGACTACTAAGGCGAGCGCTTAAGGTACTCAGCCGACTTTATTTTGGCAACCAGCTCAAGGGTGCACGGCACACCTCGGCTTGGCTGTTGCCTGTTGTATGCAAAATTGCGATCTATCTTAGCTAACCTAGCTAACTATTCATATATGTATGAGTTGTTGAAACGTATATGTGTACCAAGCATACACGCCTCAACAACTCGTCCATATATTTATTATCGGAAAATTGAGAGTTTTTCAAATCATTAAGGGAAAAAAAGTAAACCCTTCCACTTTCATGTGTAAGCGTGTAGGCGTGCACGTGTGTGGGTGTGATCGTGTAGTGTTGTAGCGGTGATTTATATCTGTGTGTCACCGTATCGCGCAAGCAACGCACTTAAGGGCTCCCTACCGAGGGATCGAACCTAGGCTTCAGCCGCTGCCGTGGGAGGCTTAATCGGGTGTGCGGGAGTGAAATTAACCCCCAGACCACGACGGCGTGATCTGTGGTTACGCGGGCGTGGGCGTGAACACACTCTGTTTCGAGGGACAGGCTGGTACTGATGGTTCGCTCACGTGATTGAATCAGGAGGGTCGGTAAAAATGTGTCGCGGACGTCTTTTATAACGCGCAGCGTTAGGTACGGGTTCATAGTTTGCGGCAGATACCACTAATGGACTGGGGTCAAATTTTAACCAAACATAACTTTACGAAAATAAAGAAATTTATCGCAACCCATGACACAATTTTCAATTAATTTTACACGACACCATGGGTAGGTCGTATTTCTGTGTAATATTGAATTAAATGTAGTCTGTCAATTATGAGAAATAGTGATATGCCCAGTATCAACGTTTGGAAAAGTAATGGATCCACAATACAATCACATGGTGAATCCAAGACAAAGATGTTTTTAATACTACCATTAGCTTTTGAAAATAAATTCTTTTTTGTTGCTACATGAGGTTGAATTGCAACGTTGTAACCGCGGAGGTTTAAGTCATGGATTACTTTTATAAACAAAATTCTTATTTTGATTATACAAAGTATTATTTGGCTCATTTTTTTATTAAATCATCATTTGAAGTGAGTTCACCATAAAAATAATAAACATTAATAATAGTTATATTTTATAATATCATTGTTGAATGCAGGATGAAAAATGGTAATCAGAATGTAGGAGTTAAAATATACATATAGTCGAGCATAGAAACCTCCTTCACAACCTTTTCTGAAATTCGTAATTATTGACGGCTGTCAAAATGTCTTTTTTATTTATATTTGTGTATATGTTGTGTAAAATTCAAGTAGTAGTGTGAGTAGTGCATATTCTAATTAATTTAATGTACTTCTAATGCATTTTATATAAAATAAACAGCTTTCTGCACTTCTTCGCCATATAAACTTTAACTATGCTTTTTTAACTTTTTTTAACTTTTTTTTGGTAATTAACGTAAGTAAATTAAAGTAAAAGTAAGTAAACCAAATTGGTATGTGATGATGTTGGTTACTATATATATTGATGTATTCATTAACTAATAATAACCTAATCAGCTAACAGATGTTGAATCCCACAGCCTAACTGGAAACGGTAATCTTGTATTCCCTATACCGAGGTTTCAAGAGAAATTATCTTTTTGATCTAAGTCAAGAACTTTGAACGTCGAGCCTGAGATTATTTCTCACGAAACTCAAGTACCTACTTTACTGTTGAAAGAAATTCCATGTCTTTTTTTTTCTTGTTCACCTTTTTTACGAGACCGTCTCTTTGCAAATTTATGTACGTCTATAGTTAAGCTTAGAATTTGCTTCTTAATTTAATTTATTTTTCATCCCTAATCGTATCTGATATGTTATGCTACTAAGCGCTATCTTACTTGTAAACTAATACAAAACTAAATGATATGTATACAATACGTATATATTATTATTTTCCAATTAATTCAGCATCATCATCATTATAATCAAGCCCGTATCAAGTTATTGCTTTCAATAGGGTTGTTACAAATCTCATATCGTATTCAGTCCTTGTATTTGTGAATAAAACCACTTTCATTTACGAGTGAACCGAACCCGAAAAATCGAAATCAACAAAATTACTTAATGTTTTATAAATTCACCACGTGTGGTCGCCGCAGGAAATTAAACAACCAACGAAACACATAACCAGTTGATACTGTTACATTCCTGAATTCTTTAAACTTATTTTTCCTTTGGATATAGCATCGAAAGTTTTGTTTCAGTGAAAATAAAAGAGTGGTGGCTATAAGCTGATTCTTAATATTGGATTATACATTTTTAACGTATTAATATAGCCATAGACTCACTGCTTGTTATATGTAGTTAGGGCTTCATAATTCTATTGCTAGGGTCTGAATCGAAACGAATCGAATCTAAATCGAATTCCATTCTAATTATAACATGTGTGAGATAGGGATTAAGAATGTACATTTACTTAAACTCCAACAAAACCCTATCCTCATAAACAAATAGGTCAGTGTGGAGAAGCTCTAATTAGACAATATTCATCTCCCAGTATGTATCCTATACATAATAATTTCTGTCATTACTTTTCGACACGGGACGTTTGTAAGAATTTTATGCTTTAAAGAGCAAATGTATTTATTAAATAAATATTTATATATTTTTTTTATTGAAGAACGACATAGTGGCTGCACTACGCCTGATGTTAAGCATAGTACAATCCAAAAACATCGGTAATCACCGAGAGACAGATTATCCATCGCCGGTCGCCGCTGTCATGCCGGCCATAATGACGAAAGTCACTCGATACTGGATATGCACAGACTGATCCCGAAACGCGACGCGCACAAGCGATTCACTATGACGGGCTTTTTCGCCAAATACATGGTGGTTGCGACCCAGTCAGGCTGTAAAATCCTACCACCCCGCTTTCGCCATTGCCTCGTTCGTTATTCAGCAGGGTGCACCACGTGCAGGTGAGGTTGGCTTGGGTGTCTCAAGTCTTAAGATGTTATGCGATACCCCTTACACCCCGAAATTGTCACAAAACAGATTATTACCCCTAAGCATTTGCTATATTAAAAACAACGTCGTCATTATTTGTATATTTAAGTCATCTACGGAAAATTTCCAGTTTTGGACGAAAATGATTTCATGGCTTTTTCTTTGCCCCGATGCTCTAAATATTTTTTCTTTGTCATTAGTGTATGTACCATGACGTTGGTAGCTCCGTTCGGATGTAATGAGATGCAGTACGTCCGCGTTTAAACACCGATAGAGTCCAGAGCAGGCAGTGTAAACGTAGCCCGTGTATGCCTACGGCGAGCAAACTTGTTTATTTTGCCAATGTTTGTCATTCGCAAAATAAACAATGTAAACTAAAATAAACTCATCCATGTCTCTGTCATTATTTACTTCTACTATAATTAAATTCCGAATATGATTTATTTCTTCGTGACTTTTATTCTATAACTTATACTGCCGTCCAAATAAAGAGGCTGTACCTCTCTTCTTTCTGTTTTTTATAATATTGAAGTTTGATTTATGTATATTAAAAAACAGGAAAAGGAAACATTTAAAAATATGTTTTATTCACGAATGAGTTTCAGTTCTTAAATTAATCTTAATAAAAAAACAAGTTTAATACTTCAATAAAGACGCAAGCTACAGATTTTTTTCGATTTGTGCTTTATTATAATAGTATAGCAGATTACTTAATTATGTCCAATTACCTTACTTTAACATTTACATTATCAACCTTACATTACCTTATTATGAATACTAGTGGGTGCCCAGTGGTCGACATTCGACCATAGTTAATTGATTTTGTAAAGTTTGAATTTTATTAGAGTTTATTTTGTCAAAGGGTATACTTTTATAATGAAATGTTTTCATCATGGCTACTCAGTTATTTTACATTCGCCATGATCTTTAATTACATAAACATAGAAAAAATCTATGTGTAAATGAAGATTGAAATTAATTATAAATTTGAAACAAAAACCACGTGAAAAGCTCTCAAATTTTAAGCAAACATAACTTTACGAAAATAAAGAAATTTATCGCAACCCATGAGACAATTTTCAATTAATTTTACACGACACCATGGGTGGGTCGTATTTCTGAGTGATATTGAATTAAATGGAGTCTGTTCATTATGAGAAATAGTGATATGCCCAGTATCATCTTTTGGAAAAGTAATAGATACACATTACACAGTACAATCAAATGATGAATCCAAAACAAAGACGTTTCTAACACTACCATTAACTTTTGAAGATAAATTCATTTTTGTTGCTACATCAAGTTGAACTGCATCATTGTAACCGTGAAGGTCTAAGTCATGGATTACATTTATGAACAAAATCGTTATACTGATTATACAAAGTATTATTTGGCTTATTTTTTTATTAAATCATCATTTGAAGTGAGTTTACCATAAAAATAATAAACATTACAAAAATAGTTATATGTTATAATATCATTGTTGAATGTAGGATGAAAAATGGTAATTGGAACGTAAGAGTTAAAAAATACACATAGTTGAACATAGCAACCTCCTTCGCGACCTTTTTGGAAGTCGTTATTATTTATTATATTAGTCGAATCACATATATTGACAACTTCAGAATTGGCAGTACGGATTAATTCCTTCGCCTGTCCTATTAGACGAATATTATTACTTCTACTTGCCGGCTGTCAAAATGTCTTGTTATTTACATGTGTGTATATGTTGTGTAAAATTCAAGTAGTAGTGTGAGTAGTGCATATTTTAATTAATTTAATGTTCTTCTAATGCATTTTATATAAAATAAACAGATTTCTGCACTTCTCCGCCATATAAACTTTAACTATGCCAAATTTCAAGTTCACCCGTTGAGGGGAAATAGGTTAAAAAGGGATACAATTTTTTTGCTTCACGTATTAATATAGATGACGATTACCTTAACAAGTAATATAATCGATATATTTTATAAGCCCGCAATTCGCAAGATGGCAATTATTCATTCTAAGCTAACCTGACCGGCTTACACCCTCTTGTATTCCAATACTTATACTAACCATCAGTCCTCTTTTAGGCTTAACATGTTTACCATATGTGAACACATCACGTGAGAATAATCAACCATAACATCAATAAAGTTAATTTTCCAAAAAAATAATTAACTGACTTCAATATTAATCAGAGGCATAAAAATAAGGCACTAAAAACCGGAAAATAAATAGTTTATCAAATTAACCAAATTTAATGAAACATATGAATATGTGTGCTTATTTTTATTATGCCTCTGATCAATATTGAAGTCGGTTAATACTTTTTTTTGAAAATTTACTTTATTTTTCCATTTTTAGTGTACATAATTTTTTTTTTCTAAAACATGCGGGTCACCTGATGGTAAGTGATCACCGTCGCCCATGGATACCTGCAACACGAGAGGAATCACAGATGCGTTGCCGGCCCTTAAGAAAGGAGTAGGCTTGTTTCTTGAAAGTTGTGTTACTTTGTCACGGATCCCATAATCAGAACCTAACCAAACTCTCATCAAACTACCCTTGAAGAACATCCTTTACAATAAAAAAGGAATCATCGAAATCGGTTGGCATGATATTGAGTTATTCGTCTATCTGTCGTATACACACCAAATTCAAATTTAACATTTATACGGTTTTGCACTGGATGCCGTTGACAGAACTGGACCAAAAAATGGGACCACACGGGAAGCACTAGCTTTCAAATAAAAAAAGAATCATCAAAATCGGTTCAGCCAGTCCAAAGTTATGAGGTAACAAACATAAAAAAAAAAAACATACAGTCGAATTGATAACCTCCTCCTTTTTTTGAAGTCGGTTAAAAACTTAAAACTTATAGAGTATAAAAAACGATTTATTGTTAACTTACTAATAGATAGAATAACGTCATACGACCGACCAATTAAAAACATTAGCAATATGTACATTATCAGGAATTAGCAGGAAATGAACATTTTGCTGTTATTTTAAGCGACACAAAGTAATTACTTAGCCCCATTCTCATAACGAACAATTGTAGCGTAATTGTGGGCTGAAGCGCGTTTGTTGAATATCAAGTGACGTTGTGAACCCAACAAGGGTCAGGAAACGGCCACCGGCGAGAGTAAAATAGCGGACATGAAAAGCCTTAAATAAAGGACGGGTACATGATGTATTTTTATTAGCATAACAATGGATGTGATTTTAGTGTAGTGTTCAACAGTTTGTTTTTCAAGTTATTGCTCTAAAGAGGCTATTTATTCTCTTCTATTCAGGCCTTAAACTGCATCACTGCAACCGTTATGATCTATTGTGTTAGCATCACATTAGAAAAGCTCCCTAACTCACTGATTGATGCACTTATATATTACTGGACTTGTTTGGTCGAGAGTATGTGTGCCTCATGAGAAAGCAACGTGCTTTCCCAATATCTGGTTGTGTGTAAACTTTATTGAATCACATTCATACAAGTAGTCTTTTGGAATCTCATCCATGCTGTCATAAAATCTGCACTTTCTTTTGTCGTGAACATTCATGTTGTATATATTTATTTAGACTGTGCAGTGAATGTTCTCTTCCAAGCCCAAACCTTATTCCGACTAAGTATCCACAAATTCTTCAACACTACGTTAATGAAACGCTTCGATGAACTCTTTGGATTTTTTTTGACCTGATAAATATATCACAAGTCTTTGGCTTCTTGATTGTAATAATTCCTGTGTTAAAGGAGTTAGGCTTTTGGGTATACCACAAAGTGGTTTAGTATCGATGTGTGCCTGCAACACTTGCTCTTGTATGCTCATTATTAGTTTTAAGTATTTACATAAGTACTCAAATTTTCATTTTCCCAGCAACTCTTTTTTTTATTCAATATGTTTTCTATGTTCATGACTTATTAAGATCTTTTACAGGACAAACTTTGCCTAACGGGTCTACTCCTAACACTAAAAAATGCAAATAGGATTTTTCATATTTGATATTATAATGTAGATAAAAAATACAACAATGTAATATTTGTACAAATTAATAATAATATTTTTTTAACGAATCATAATTGCAGAATGATTTCGAGTGTCGGTGCAAATTTACTATGGATGTGTACATTTTTATTGTTATTATTATTACAATTAGTTTTGCATGCGATTTCGTTCGCATCAATGTAGACTTTTAAAATAAAATACAGTTCTATATATTATATATTCTATAAGTAAAAGAATTTTTACAATCGGTTAAGTATTATTTTCTCTTTTCTTATTATAAATTAAAAAAAAAAACAACATTTTTCTCTCTTTATAACAGTAGTTCAAATTAAGGACAAATGTTATTTTATATTTTAATTAAAAAAAAAAACCTTACTCTTTTCAGGGGTTATGCTACCAATGAAAATTCCATGCATTAAAGGTAGAAACAAAAAATCCACAAAAAACCTTTCAAATGTGTCATTTGAAATAAAAATTCGAAATAAACAAATTATATATATAAAACACATTTGTACCATTATCCGTGCACTTTAGAACATTATCCTAATTAAAGTATGTTTGTTGTTATGTAGTACAAACATAAATAACTTTAACGTACAATTCCAACAATCACAATTAACTATATAATCCTCTTACACTGGCATCGTATTCAGTAAATTCAATAAACGTCTGTAAACGGCATAAACTATTCACCGTTTGATCATTATCTAGTACTGAATTGAAGGGTGGAACAAAGGGCGGAGGCGGGCTCATTGTGAAGAGGCCGCCGAGACATTATAATGATGCGCCAGTTACGATACCCCCGTATGTACGTGTTCTATTTATATATTATTATAATCGCTACCGACAACCTCTAACGTTGTAGATGTTAGTGAAACTCAAGATTATGTGTATATTTTCTTAGCACCAATTGAATTCTCATTTCTTTTCCGTTTACTGAAGTGGAAACTTCTTTAGACGCGTTGAGCGTTATTTTTGACCGGAGGTAAATTTATAATTTCTCGTGATGACATGCTTTTTTATATCATAGGAGGCAAAGTACCACCTTAGAAACCAACAACCTCATAGAGGAGTCGCAAGTACGTTGCCAGCTTGTGTTGGTGGGGAAGAGGGGAGGGGGGACAGTGAGAGAGGAAGGGGCAGGTTCCGGCGCTCTCACTGACCGTACGAAACGCATTGATGCAAGCACTATTACTTCACGTCGATTTTCCGAGAGGATGGTATTACCCTAGGCGAGCCGACTCATTCGAGCTGAAACCTTCAGCGTGGCTCTACCACTTTCAAAAACCTTCATGGCACGTAAGCATGAGCGGCTGTATTACGTTTGGGTGGCCCGGTTCAGACTAGCTACGGGTAATACCTCTATACTACGCTACACATCTAAGATTGATATTTTGTACTGAGATTATGCAGCCCATTATATGTTTAAAGAATTAGTAAACTGTATAAAATAGGATATAGTTATTATTTGGAGTACCAACATATGTAAAAACTAGATTAATGATAATGGTTTCAATTTACAATTTATGAAATATAAATTATTCATTCTATAGCAAATTTAAAAAATTTAGAACAGAACACAGTTTAAATTACATTTTTTAGAGCTTTCATTTCTGTAGTTAGTGGTTAGTTTCACTTCAGTACTTAAGACTGTCTCGACTTTTTTACTTTCTTTATTTATATGGTTTATTTAAAAAGAACATGCCACTCTCATTCATACAACAAACAATAATCAAAGAAATATCTATATTAAAAAACACAACCTTACAATAACTTTCTTGCCCTTTTACCGATGTCTGCAAAATTAAAGATTAATTTGGCTTCTTCCAATACTGTGCGCCACAAAATCTGATTATTTTATTTCATAATTGGTATTAAAATGTCTAAGAAAGGGATTCCTAACTCGTATTTTTCTAAGCTTTTCAATTTAAAACACTTCATTTTGCTTTTACTATAACTCCATATACAATAAAAATAACGTCGATTTGGAGGTTCAGGAAAAATCTACACAGAAAAATCTTTGAGATATATATACAAAACCATGGTATTCTAAATAACATCGTCATGTTGGCTTTATATAGTTAATTGTTATTTATCATTGTTGATTGAATTTCTAAATAGTATTTTTCAATTAGAACGAGTTTTAGGTGTTTATAATAAATTTACTCTTATAGAAGCCATGACTTACGTAGTAGTAATTTTGTGTTACAATTAAATGTTACTACCGTATAATGTCAAAAAAATCTTGAATGGACTCTGCGTTTTATCATTTAAAGTTTAGAACGTCCCTGTACCATTTGGAGCGACTGCTAAAAAATTAAGCGCTTGAAGTGATTCGAAGATCAAAATCAAAAACACTTTATTCAATTTAGACCTTAAGCAGGCACTTATGAATATCAACACTACTACCGGTTCGGACAAACAACCAATCATCGTAATGAATCGGCAAGAAAACTCAGTCTGATTTATCTTTTCATCGTACATCTTTTTGTAAACATAGATACATTTGCTTTCGGCGTATAAATATAATAAATAATATAAATGAAGGGGACTTCATTTCTAGACATCGCCAACGCTGACATAGGATGCGAAAAACCGAATGATCGAATTCAATGCAGAATTTTGAGACACGGATGTATTCCAAAGAAACACTTTCACTGCCACATGGGTTATATATGACCGGCACCGGATTTTCTTGTGAAACCAGGGTGAGCATTGATGATCGCAATGCTAGATTATTTTACAATTATAATAATTCACCCGTGGCTTCCTAAAAGAAACATAATTACGGCGTCGCAGTTAAAGTGTTAATATCTGATGAAATTGTTATAAGTTATCATATTATTAAATCTTTTAGTAGAAACACTTCGACATTGTAGTATTATTCATCTAGATTCCTTAAGGAATTGAAGTTGATCATCATTGCCAGAAGTAAGAATAACAAATAAGTTGCCTTCGCATTAGATCCTTAGTAACTCCTATTTAACTGTTAGATTATATTCCAAAAAAAGTTACGATTACGCATTAGTATTGTTCTATAAATGCTGTCACTCTTTACAAGCCTCTTCCATTTTCACACTCATCAATCTTTCCCCAGCTTTGGGACGTACTCATGTTGTCTTTATCTTACTATAATCTCTTAACTGATCGTTACGGGTTAAGCGGTCATTCAACGTTGATTTTATTCCTCTTTTATTAACGACCGCCAAAAGTATTCTGTTTTACGTAGTTATACACTAAGGCATAAAAATTGTGGAAAGTAAACATTTGTTGAAAAATCTGGATAAAGTATATTGTAAAGTTGTTTGAACAATATAATGCGGGTGATAATATTCCGGCGTTGTCTTTTAATGATGTTGGTTAAGCACCAAAAAATACAAGAATCTACAGAAATTTATTGGAAGAAAATTGATTTAATCGTTAAGCAATATTTCGCAAAAAGTAAATATTCTACTTTAATATCTGTTGAATAAAGTTTTGTTTACTTCGCAATCAAATAGTCATTTATCTCTCATTCGAAATAACGAATATTGGAAAAGTAATTATACATCAGTAAAACTTACGTCGGAATCGAGAAGTTGTCGATTATTAGAATATCGAGTTTTAATCGAATTGGAATATTAAGATTCAATGAAATATTTCTATCGTTGTAAGTACGCACGTAGTTGATGACGTTCGAGTTTATTTCGAAAATAATTGATTGTGACTAATGACGTCATACGTTTTACTGTGTAAGCTCTATTTGCTTGCGTTATTCTGTTCCGGTTTGAAACATATTGTTGGACGTACACTAGTATAAGAGATATTTTTACTTGTTGTTCTCACTTTATGATAGATATCTTTGTAATAGATTAACTGAACTGAATGTAAAATAATGCGTCGCTCATTTAGCCGTATCTAGGCTTGACCGTTTCAGCTCTTAAAGTTGCTTATATAAATTTAGTTGAAAGCATCTTCCAAAATCAATTCAATTATAATATCTATATTAATGAAATGTGATGTTTTCGTTTGTCCGATCTAATATTCATAAGCGGCTAAATTAACTCTGAGAAGAAATATCTCCCTATCATGGAAGTTTTCAGAGTATTTATGTGAGCTAAATACTATTACATTCTTTCTTATAAAGTAATTAGCCTCTGCCCGCGACTTCGTCCGCATGGAATAGTCACTTTGGGCTGACGCCAATACGCAATGGAAGTTCTCAAGAAAAAAAACATTTTGAAACATTCTTCTCCGGTGCTCCGCTTCTACTGGGCTAAGCTGGATGATATATAGCTTATAACTTTCCTTGATAAATGTACTATATAACACTGAAAATATTTTTCAAATCGGACCAGTAGTCCTTGAGATTACCCCCTACAACATTACAAACGAACAAATTTCACCTCTTTGTAAAATAGTCCATATATTAATAGAGTAATAGTACAGATAAGTAATAATAAAATTTAGCAGAGATAATTTAAAATCAATATAAATATTCTAGGGTCTTAATATTAAAGCGAAAGCGACAATTAAAATGAAAAACAGCTCTCGATTATTTCAAAGAAATCAAGAATTCAGATAATTTAAAATAAAAAAAAAACTATTTAATGTGTTAAACTATTAAACAAGCGTTTAATTTTATAAATTTGTATATGTTACATAGAAATATATTGCAACGATAATATCTCATCAGTGTGTTTGGATATTGAATCGATCGATTTAAATACGACTCCTGTAATGATGCTGAGTTTTTGGTTAAAAAAGAAACATTGTGATAAAACCAAAACATCTTGGTAGGGTTTTATCTAATGCCCACTTCGTTATGGACACCATCAAGTTGCAAATTTGTAGCCAAGCAACTTCTTATATGTTCAGGCAGCTGTAATTGAGAACTAGTCATGTGTCATATGTCGAAGGTGTAGAGGTCTTACGCCACATTATATATCGCCTAAATGTTGGTAATACTTTACGTTTCAGACGGGTATCCTGCCACGAATGCTCCAATTGTGGAACAAGCTTCTTGCTGAAGATTTTCCTGTTTTTTTTTAGGTGGTAGAGTTACGCTGAAACTATTATTGGTTTCAGCATGAATGGGTCGACTCGCTCGAGGTACTACCACCCTCTCACAGAAAACCGACGTGAACTAAGTGCTTAAATTGTTGCGTTTCGTTTAGTCAGTGAGAGCGCTGGAGGATCACCTCCCTTCCCAATCTCCCTCCCTCCCCGCCCCGATCCTTCCCCCTTCCAAACATAGGCTGGCAGCGTACTTGTGACTCCGCTGGTGTTGCTAGTGTCTATGGACGGCGGTGATCGCTCAAGGTAATCCATCCGTTCGTTTGCCTCCTATGAGTCTACAGTATGGAGTTCTTGAAGGGGAGTGAATATAATATTGAAGGGTCAGTAATGTTCTTGTGACATATCTGATGTTGTAAGCGTCCGTCGGCTCTGTGACTACTTAAAATTAGGCGACCCGCATACTTGTTTGCCGTCGTCGTGGTAAAATAAACTTGTAAAATATAAAGATAAACAATTTAATTAGCAGTCCTAAAATAACTTAAAAAGACGCCGTTAATGAACAAAAGGTTTGAGCGGAAATTTATTATTATACAGACTATTAGAATTAGGGTGAAAAAGAATTCACCGGTTGTAGAATAAAATCCTTTGATAATTATCAAAAGAATTTAATGAACAAAAGTTTATTTTTCTTGTTACAATTTTTTACACGAATTTTGTTTCAGTTTTTTTGGAACTGTTTTTCTTATGTATTCATTTTTATATCTATATATTAATACGTGAAGCAAAATTTTTGTAACTTATTTGCCGTCAACGGGTAAACTTGAAATTTGGCATAGTTGAAGTTTATATGATTGTTTATTTTATATAAAATGCATTACAAGTATATTAAATTAATTAAAATATGCACTACTCACACTACTACTCGAATTTTACACAACATATACACACATGTAAATAAAAAAGACATTTTGACATCCGTCAATAATTACAAACTTCAAAAAAGGTTGTGAAGGAGGTTGCTATGCTCGACTATGTGTATTTTTTAACTCTTACATTCTAATTACCATTTTTCATCTTACATTCAACAATGATATTATAAAATATAACGATTATTGTAATGTTTATTTTTTTTTATGGTGAACTCACTTCAAATGATGAATAAATAAAAGAATGAGCCAAATAATATTTTGTATAATCAAAATAGGAATTTTGTTGATAAAAGTAAACCATGACTTAGACCTCCGCGGTTACAATGCTGTAATTCAACCACATGTAGGAACAAAAAAGAATTTATTTTCAAATTTAATGGTAGTATTAATAACGTCTTAGTCTGGGATTCACCATTTGATTGTATTGTGCATCCATTACTTTTCCAAATGATGATACTGGGCATATCACTATTTCTCATAATGAACAGACTACATTTAATTCAATATCACCCAGAAATACCACCCACCCATGGTGTCGTGTAAAATTAATTGAAAATTGTGTCATGGGTTGCGACAAATTTCTTTATTTTCGTAAAGTTATGTTTGCTTAAAATTTGAGAGCTTTACCACGTGATTTTTGTTTCAAATTCATAATTAATTTCAATTTTCATTTACACATAGTTTTTTATAAATGTTTATATAATTAAAGATCATAGCAAATATATGAGTAGCCATAATGAAAACCTTTAATTATAGAAGTATACCCTTTCACAAAAGAACCCTAATAAAGTTCTAACTTTAAAAAATCAAATAACTATGGTCGAATGTCGACCACTGGGCGCCCACTAGTATATTTAAATATGTATGTATTGTTATACATATCATTTTATTTATGCAGTTATACTTTATTGTTGTATCAGTTGCATTTAATTTGCATTAATGATCGGCAATATGGCTTTCGTCCGAAATGATTAACGGGTGATCTTTTAGCGTACATCCTGCATCGCTGGGGGGAGGTGGTGGATAAACATGGTAAAGCCGTGGCAATTAGCCTCGACATAGCTAAGGCGTTTGATAAGGTTTTGCATAGAGGTCTTCTGTCCAAACTTGAGGCATACGATCCCCACGACAATCTGCGTAGATCGATCTCCAGCTTCTTGCATGAACGCAGAATAATACGTGTCCTCTTCAATGGACACAGTTCGGAATTCATGCCAGTCAATACAGAAGTTCCTCAGGGCTCTGTACTTTCACCAACTCTGTTTCTAATTCATATTAATGATATGTTAGCCTCTGGTTGCATTCATTGATATGCTGACGACAGCAAGATTCACGGTGGATTTTGCAGTAGCCTCAGCACTAGTCGTGGTGAAACTGAGTGAAAGCGGGCTGATCTTATCACTGAGCTCAACCAGTTTCTGGGACTCGTATTTTTACGTGGTGCAAGTAACTTGGTTAAGTTCAATGGCAGGAAAACACAGGTTTGCGTGTTCTCCTGTAAAAAATCGCTATTTTCTCCTCTTCTCCCTCTTCAGAATGACTAGCTTACAAAACGTGACAGCCTAAGTATCCTAGGGATCAATATCCGCTGCGACCTTAACCTGAGGGATCACATTGGGAGTGTTATCTCTGTAACATCTAAGAGATTGGGTATTCTGAATAAAGTGCGATGGTTTTTTACACCCGGCCAACTATACCTTCTTTACAAATTAGGCCGTGCATGGAATACTGTTCGCATCTCTGGGATGGTTCCACCTAATACCTCCTTGAAGCTCTTGATAGGTTACAGCGACGGATTGCCCGCATTGTGAGTGATACAGACATCACTAACAACCTTGAACCGCTTCAGTTGCGAAGAGACATCGCCTCACTGAGCGTGTCTTATCGTTTGTATCATGGCGAGTGGTTTGAAGGTTGTTTAATCTCATTCGATCTTCTCCTTTCCACTACAGAACTACACGGACGGATACGCGTCTCCACAGATTCACAGTGACCGCCATCCTAACTAGAACGAAGAAGATTTATAGCCCTTTTCTTTGTCGTACTATGAAGATGTGGAATCGCCTCCCAGCTAGTGTGTTTCCTTCCTCATATGATATGGGGTTCTTCAAGAGAGGCATGAAGAGGCACTTTTGCAGGTCGGTGTGATAGCGACGACTGCCATTGCTTTTGAAGACCGACAGTCGCCGATATTTGTGGACTGTGCTGTACTTCTTGTCTTTTTTTTGTCAAAGCAGTTTAAAAAAAAAGAAAGTTATATTTGCATTAATTGTTTCTCCATAATTTTGCTGAATAGCTGCAATAAAATGGCTTTTAGCAACAGATTTCGCGGTAAACGAACTAAAAACTGCAATAGAATTATCAGTGGGATTTGACTTAATCCTCGGCAATAGTGGCTTTTGTAGAAGAAAGATAAGGATACCCTATGTATTTTTCTGTTCCCCTGGTAACTACTATATAAAATTTCCTGATAATCGGTTGTAGTCCGGTGAAGCTGTTAAGACCTCTGGAACAATACCGTAGTCAGTTCGAAAAAAAAAATCGGTTAAATAGTTTAGGCGTGAATGTGTTACAAACAAACAAACTCACCTTCCTATTTATAATATTAGTATAGATTAAGTATCTTTGCAAATAGCCCTTTAAATATTTGTATAAATAACTAGGTCTTACCCGCGGCTTCGCACGCGTTTTTTTAAATATATTAAATACATGTAAACTTGTGATTAGATGTGTAAATTACAGAAATGCTCTTTCAAAAATATTTGTATGTACGGCACGTACGAAGAGCAAATAAATTAAAATAAACAAATTGTGAAAAAGGGCTCATAGAATTTGAAAAAAGTCTTGTACTTAGTCGCGCCGTCATTTAAATTACAATAATTTTTGATAGAGTAAACATTTTAATTAAACCAAGAGTAAATGTTTTTTTACTAATTGTTTTGTTCTGCAGACTCTTGGTCCGCACCTTTTTTTTGCTTTCGCTGTATTTTTTTTCTTGTCTGCGTGAAAAATCGTATCTGTAAGCAACTATTGGGTGTTTTTATTGATTTTAAATTAGCTATTTACTATTTTAGAGTGGATTTTTTAATGATGTTATTGCCTTTATGGCGGTTTTATTATGATCCTTTATGGCCATTTTTATATTATAATCTAATAGTAAATGTTACTCAAAGATATGCTTTATGACTTACTTGGTGTATATTTATCGGGAACGTAGTAGTTTAGCATGAATGCGTGTTCAAACAATGTGGTCCGGTGGAGCTGTTAAGACCATGCTGGGTCAATAGCGTAGTCATGTCGAAAAAAAAAGTGTTCAAACAAACAGACAGACAAGCAGACATTTGGAAAAATGATTGAAATGTACTTTATCACTTATCCAAGACACTTGTAATAAATTTCATTCACATAAATCTAAAAAATACACACGCAAAATTTTCATTCTTATTATATGTAGACATAGGTAAACTTGATTATATTCGTTACAATTCTGAACTTGTCTAGATTTGACTAAAATACTATCAAGGTTTTCAATACTAATATTACTAATAATATAATTAGTAAGGTCCCTTTGTCTTACTTGTGAGACACAAAAAATTCGATAATGCGCTAAACAATACAACTGACGTCACAATGTTGGTCGGCCATTTTGTAGTAAATACGCAAGGGCTTATTGGTATTTAAGTGATGGACGTTTGTGGGTCAGTTTGAAACTCTTGAGAAAGTAAATGTCTTACTGAAATTCAGAAAGAATCCCGAGGAAAATAATTTGCGGTTTTACTTTTACTAGTGGTCGCCTAATGGTCGACATTCGAATATAATAAAGAGTATAAAGTTTAAATTAAAGTTTTTGAAGTGAAAACAAGTTTAGGTGCGTTAAGCGGTATTATTGGCAGACGATAAATTTGTAATTTCGGGTCATGACATACTAGGCAAACATGACCAGCAGTGTTACGCGGCTTACGTCAAACTAGTTACGCGTAGTATAAGGGCATATTTTGTATATGTAATATTGATATTTTGCAGCTCATCTTGCGTTTGACTGTACAGTTTATAAAAATGTATATAAATAAGTGCCAATTATATGAAAAGCACACTAATGTTAATAATTTCAACAAACACGTTCTGAAATTTAAATATTGTAAGTCACACTATACTCAATATGAAAATACAAAAGAGAAAACATTTCATAATTTTGAGTTTTTATTTCTAACGGCAGTCTTTACGGCTCTTCGACTTTTTTCTTTACTTGTTAGTATATGGATATTATTATTTATATTTCTTTGAATTTTCCGCTTTTAATGGTAAAAATTGTGGTGTACAAACATTATAAGGGTAGTGATCGTGTAGTGTGACGAATAAAGACTTATAAATTTAATTATAAATCCTTGTCGAAGCAGTGTTTAAAGCGAAACATCGAATGGGATAGCTTGGAAATTCTGATTCACGTCCTTTTCGTGTGACGAAAATTGGTGGGGTTAAACACTGTGTCGAATCGAATGATGAAAACACCAGTTCTTGTGCAATTACCGAAGTTAAGCAACGTCTAGCGCGATCAGTACTTAGATAGGAGATCGCTTGGGAACGCCGCGTGACGTTGACTTCTTGTTGCAATCTTTATTTAAAATATTTTCTTATAATACAAACATTTCACTGCTATCGTGTATCTTTACGACACACGCTGTTTGAAATTGTGTTGCGCATATAATCAATTTACCATAGTATTATAGAAAATTACTATAAAATTAAAAGAACTAGTTACCGAAAGAAGTTAACAATTTGTATATTTTAAAGAAAAAAAAAAAAACAAAAAAAGCAACTGAACATTTTTATCTGTGCCTATGTATATATTAGATGTAGAGTTTAGGAGCTCTCAAAGGTTAGCAATTAACAGATAACAGATTACAAATAAATTTTCGATGACTACTTAATCGATTTATAAATATCGTTAGGTTTATGTCATTAATATGTTAAATCTAGTGGGATTCATCTTAATACTGATTAATTTACGTCTTTGAATTCTCGAAATACTAAGCGATTACTGTTATTGTGTTACAACCTTTTAATTAAATATAAAATAAACATTTTTGTAAGTATATTTCGATGAATAACAACCAGACTCATAAATACCCGTATTTTTCAAGTCCATCTAATAAGAGTAAATAATTATACCCCCGTTACGAATGAATATTAATAATTGTAATACGTTAAAAAGTGAGTACAAATGAATTTTACCCAGATTAAAATTAAATAAACATGACTCACGAGGACTTCTATAGCATTCAATTTATACATATATCTTTATACACTAACCCTCAGGCAGAAGTGCGCCTTCGCGTAATTGAATTTCGGAATTTTCATGTACGGGTACATATTGTATTCTGTATATTTATTTTCAATGCTCAATAGTATGTTATAAAATTAAAGAATATCCTTTATAAGCACATTCTTATATATAAAGATGCAATTAATATTTTTTAGATGTTTTTACTTCTGAACTAATTTCTCAGATGGAAATTCATATTACCTACATATATCCTAAATTATTTGACACTATCTTTTATCTGTTACATTTATATTTAGTAGTGGGCGCCCAGTGGTCGACATTCGACCATAGTTAATTGATTTTTTAAAGTTTGAACTTTATTAGAGTTCTTTTGTCAAAGTGTATTTCTATAATCAAAGGTTTTCATCATGGCTAGTCAGTTATTTGCCATTTGCCATGATCTTTATTATATAATCATTAAAAAAAATCTACGTATAAATGAATTAATTATAAATTAGAAACAAAAACCACGTGGTAAAGCTCAAATTTTAACCAAACATAACTTTATGAAAATAAAGAAATTTATCGCAACCCATGACACAATTTTCAATTAATTTTACACGACACCATGGGTAGGTCGTATTTCTGGGTGATATTGAATTAAATGTAGTCTGTCAATTATGAGAAATAATGATATGCCCAGTATCATCGTTTGGAAAAGTAATGGATACACAATACAATCACATGGTGAATCCAAGACAAAGATGTTTTTAATACTACCATTTGCTTTTGAAAATGAATTCTTTTTTGTTGCTACATGAGGTTGAATTGCAACATTGTAACCGCGGAGGTTTAAGTCATGGATTACTTTTATGAACAAAATTCTTATTTTGAATATACAAAGTATTATTTGGCTCATTTTTTTATTAAATCATCATTTGAAGTGAGTTCACCATAAAAATAATAAACATTACAATAATAGTTATATTATAATTAATCATAGTTGAATGTAGGATGAAAAATAGTAATTGGAACGTAAGAGTTAAAAAATACATACAGTCGAGCATAACAACCTCCTTCACAACCTCTTTTGAACTTCGTAATTATTGACGGCTGTCAAAATGTCTTTTTTATTTTTTATAATATTAGTATAGATTCCTAGGCACCAGCAAAGAACAGAAACGATAGATTTACATTATTATTATATGTATAGATTTATTGTATTATAAAACAATCAGTCTTTTCTGGATTGGGATAAACGTGGAGTTCGACCGTTAAAGCTGGCAATAAAGACATTTTACAGTAGAACATAAAGTGGTGTTATGAAAATGTGTGAATATCTTTTAAGAAATTGAAAAAGTTTCGACAGTTTTAATATCGTAAGTTTTGGTTCTTAGTTAAAAAAAGACGTACGTTCACGTTTGACAAAACTCAACCTTCGAATAATATACCGAAGTTCTAAATTACAGTGAAATGTTTTTAGTTGGTAGCAATATGGTAAATAATGACGAGCAATGTTAATACCTTTAATACTAATCCACGTGGTGAATCCTACAATCAGCTCGAGGTCTCACTGAAGAAGAATATCCTAAAGAATGCATAGACTGACTAGCTACCGCTTTCAGGCCGAACGTCTGTCGTCAGATACCTCGGCTGCTAATCATCTCTTATATAGCTTAACTTCTATTAGTTCAAAAGTTATTAAACGATGATGTCTCAGGGGTTATTTCCTTTTTTTATATCATAGGAGCCATACGAACAGACGGGTCATCTGATGTTAAGTGATCACCGCCGTCCATACACACTAGCAACACCAAGGGAGTCGCAAGTGCGTTGCCCACCTGTATTTGGGGAGAATAAGGAGGGGAAATGGTGAGAGGAAGATGAAAGGAAGGGGGATGTAGGTCTCCGGCGCTCTCACTGACCGAACGAAACACAACAATGCAAGCGCTGTTACTTCACGTCGGTTTTCTGTGAGACCGTGGTACTACCCCGGGCGAGCCGACCCATTCATATAAGAAACCAATAATAGCATTAGCGTGGCTTTACCACCACACGAAGTCGAAACCATCATGTCGAAACGTTGGAAATAAACCGTAGTTTGGGTGAAAGAATACATCGTGGTGAGAGCATAGCATAGTGTTTTTCAATGCCTGCTTGGTTACTAACACCCTCAAGTTGAAAATCTGGTTTCAAGCACCTATAGGTGTGTTCCGACAGCTGCAGTTGAAATCCAGAACTCCTCCTTGGTTAAGGGTATTTATTTTCTTAGACTAGATCCTGATGAGATTGTGATCAAAGACTAAAAGGACCTATGCAGTTTAAAATAAACGTTATTAAGTCGATCTGAAGGTAACATAAGGTACTTGTTTACATTTATCATAAGTGCAGCTTTTTTTTTAACATGGAGAAATCCCTACGGATTCCCACCCTAGCCGGACAGTTAAGGGTGGGATATGTCCGACTTGCATGATCTAAAGCCCCATGGTGCCTTCATTTACTTATAGACTGGGAAGCAGGAGCTGCTGACCAGCACTGCGTCTACTCCCCGGCAGGTGTCGGGCCTCTTTACGGTATCATAAGTGCAACCTTCTTTTTTTTCAACGTGGAGAAAAAATCCTCATGGACTGTCAGGCTCCCGGGAGGAAGCCAGAACAGAGCCGCCCACCAACTACTTGCTAAAACTCCACGACAACATACGTCGCACTGTGGGAGTATCGTGGAACAGCGTGAGTTTGCTCCGCGATGCCCCCGGCGGCAGGCGTACCCTACGCCACATCCGGCTGAGGCACCCGGTTGCAAGACTTCCTCCCAGCCCGCCGAACCCGTGCAATTGGAGTCCAGGGCATCCGACCCTTTCCCCCTGAGTTCGGCCAGCAGCGGAGAGGCTAATCATAAGTGCAGCCTGAGTTAACCTAATTTTTAGAGCATAATTCTGTGTAGGATACAACACTTTTTGTCCAACAGTGGTGAATGACTTACGCTGGAGTCTAACCGACTAAAATCTCTGACTTACCTTCCCCACATTGTAACATTATTGCGAGAACTGCTTTCAGATTTTTGAAAACATATCAAAAACACTTATAAAATTGAATTTAAATGCCTTATCAAAATAATAACTTAAACATTAAAAGAGTGGTATTTACACAAAGTTACAACGATTTATCGTTTGAGCCATACAATGAATTTTATTTATTTACCCTCTGGCCCTCGTGTATGTAATTCTATTACTGAAATTTTCACATGTGCGTCGTACACAGTATTATTTTTGGACCCGAGTCTAGATAAAGTAAATGGAGGTATTTAATTCCAGTACCTTTTACGAGTACTCAGTGTTGGGATAGTAGTGTTAGACTTAAGACAAGATAATTAAAATAATATGCTCTTTTATTTTTATGGATATTTGTTGTTATTTTTGTATATAGTTTCTAACATTGATATATTCTATATACGATAATGCCTAATATGAAGGAGAATAAGAGTTCTTTTGTTTTTATTTATATTAACGCCTAAGTAGTGAACTACTCAAACGATCATCATCATCATCATCAATTTCGCATATACATTAGGAAATAGAGTACTTTTTAGAGGCACCGAGGAATGCAGAACTACATCAACACGAGCAAAACCACGCGCTA
Source organism: Antheraea mylitta (assembly GCA_014332785.1). Classification (NCBI taxonomy): domain Eukaryota; kingdom Metazoa; phylum Arthropoda; class Insecta; order Lepidoptera; family Saturniidae; genus Antheraea; species Antheraea mylitta. Next base: position 16,624,481 of record JACEII010000008.1, on the reverse strand, counting down.
AAGCTAGTACTTTTACTCAAATTTATATCATATGTAGGTGATAGAGCCACACTGAAGCTATTACTGGTTACAGTATGAATGGGTCGGCTTGTCCGGGATAGTACCACCCGACCCACAGAAAATCGACGTGAAGTAACAGTGCTTGCACTACTGCGTTTTGTTCGGTCAGTGAGAGCGCCGGAGGACCACCTCCCCCTA
>JACEII010000008.1:16554210-16615423 GCA_014332785.1 Antheraea mylitta | reverse complement strand
TCAACTAATTAACTTAGATGTACACTGCATCGATTGATTTAAGTTAGAATATTTGCGAACAAATTGGAACTTTCAGTAAACGACAGCATCTTATAACTTATCTTCTTCATGCGTTCGCAAGCGTTTCGGTATGTGTTGCCCAGCACGGTTTTACCTCAGGGCTATGATGAAACGCGCTCTTCAAGATCATCAACACAACAGTGATGTCTTAGTGTTGTAGTTGTCCTTAGGCGATGGTAACCATTTACTATCAGGTGGGCCATCTGCCTGGTTGCCTTAAGATAATAATAATAAAATAAAAAAATACCAAAAAAAATTGAACCGACTTCGATATCAAAAACTTATTAAGCACTGAAAAGTGAAAAATAAATATATTATTAAATTAATCAAATTAAATAAAATATAAGAATTTTTGCGCTACCTAGAGATATATTGGAAGTCGGTGCCAAGCGAAATTTCAAATTTGTTGCAGGTAGAAAAGTATATTAACATTATACAGATATATATCAGGAGACGTGAGAGTGGACTTCGTAACCTATGTAGATATGATTTTCAGTTGGCGCCGACTTCCAGTCTATCTCTAAGTAGCACAAAAATTCATATATTTATATTTTATTTAATTTGATTAATTTAATAGTATTTTTTTTTCACTTTTCAGTGCTTTATACGTTTTTGATATCGAAGTCGGTTCAATTTTTTTTGTAATTTTTTTTTTATTTTTCCATTTTTAGTGTAGACAAATATATTATATATGGTTTTAATTAATTATAAAATAAGTAAGGTTTAGTGGTTTTAAGAATCTTAATCTATTAATCCTTCCGCAACGCTTACGCTCGTACTTTGATCATAGCTGCGGTCTTTTTGATAACAGTTGTATTTTATGTGAAGTGGACAACAAATAAAGGTGAAATTCATTCATAGTGATGGTAATTAGACTTCTAGTAGCTAGGCTAGCTAGTAGACTACCGATATATGAGCGGCTACTTGCATACTTGTAATGTTTATAATAATACCGAGAGGTCTGAACAATAACTAAAGGAATAAAGAAAAATATAAAGTGGCTTAGCACCATACTTCTAGATATTTTTCGAGTACATAACTTTGATTTAATTTGATACAGAAGTAATTGTTCTTCAGAAGTTCATAAATTGACAAACAAACATAATATTACACCATATTAGATCTAACTGGTCAAATTAGGTTGATTGTGAACGAATTTCAGAACCTCATCTTTTCCAATGTCCGCTTCTCGGGAATTGCCTCAACAGTCATAACCCCACATGTAAGTCCTCGTCAAAACGAGTCATATGTACCCAAACACAAGATAGCTGCTGTAAGCCGTTGAGGAGTTCCATTCCAATTTCTCTATCTTCATGATCAGATCAGGATTGATTAAATGATATTTTCATCACCACAACAGGTTGTTCCAAGTTTTCATTAAAATTAGCTTATGGAGAAGTTCATTTATTCATATAAGCTTAATTCATCCCTTTTATTTTCAACCCTTATGGTTGGATTTTTTTTTAATTTGAAGAACATCATTCCCAGTTATCAAATGTCAAATAAAGTTGTTGAAATCTGTTTCAAGTACACGAAAATACGTTGACACGAACTGGGTGAAAATCAAATAAACGATATTTCACCCCTTTAGGGGTTGAATATTTTATTCAAATTTATATGGGGCCACCTTGGAGTATAGCCGAATCAAACAAAAAATAAATCATTAAAATCGGTTCAGAGTTGACGGAGATATCGATTAACATACATAAAAAAAAATACATACAACCGAACATAGAACCTCCTCCTTTTTCGAAGTCGGTTAAAAATGAAACCATATCACGATAGTATGCTGTTTCTGAATGCACCTGGCTACTACTGTCAAACTGAAAATTTCTTACTAAGCACTTTTTTGGTGTGTACCGACAGCTGCATTTGAGAGTTCGTTCCAGTCCAAATGTAGAATGACTACCACCTTAAACAGATGTGGTTTATAATTGAACATCAGATAAAATCGTAGTCGAAAAGTATATGAAATAAAAAAGGGACTTTTAAAATGTGCTTAAGGTTCAAATATATCTATATAAAACATATTCGATGTTTTTATAAAAAATTAAACTGTATTGAATACTTGCTTTCAAAAAGTTTAGTTACTTTCGTATTAAGTGCACCACGCTCGTTCAAATCAAGGTGAAATCACCCGACAGTCATTGACACTGTGCTTTAACACAGAAGCGTAGAGGATTACGTATTATTTTTATATATTTCCAGATAATTACTTTAAATATTAAGGAGCTATTTTTTTAATTGATTTAAGACGAGAATCGAGTGCAGACTGTCCTCCATAAATATTGCTTTTGTCTAAACTTTCAGTCTGTATATAATTTAGAAAATAAATAATAAAGAAAAATCTGGTTATTATAATAACTATAAGTGTGTTGTCAGTATTAACATGATTTTTTTATGACGAAATTAACTTCTGTGGACCCCCCTGCGAGCCCACTTCCAGCATTTTTACTAAGATTTAAGAAAAAACAAACAGTTAGAAAATCATTTGCAAAATACTAGTATTAAAATTTATTACTGTTTAAAAAAAGCGTTAACCTGTCCTTAAAACACATTAGCAGTCAATTTTAATTCGTACCCTAATTTTTGATAGCGCTCATGCATTAACACCTGCCAACCGCAGCCCTCACCGCATTTTAAGTAGAGGCAATTTATATATTTTTAATATATTCGTTCGAGAATCATGTCGGTGGAAATAAATTAACTTATAATCTACCTCCGGAGATGTACCCAGAAGTTTGTCACAGAGTATCTAAATACAGCAGTTTACATTTGTACTCTGCTTTTTTCTCAATGGAATCAATTATTTCATAGTCCTCTGTTTGACTAGATAATCAACTTTACAATAAAACTTTTTTTTTAGGATTACAATAACAGAATACCACTTGTGAGGACTTTTAAAAGTTTCATCTGATGAATCGACGTTATGTGGAATACTACTTTATTTAGTTAACAGCTTACTGTGAATATTAACTAATTAACGAATTCATTTCATTCATAACGAAGATCGGTATTCTTACTAAATTATTAAGTATTTTTTATTAAACTACTAGCCTCTACCCGCCACTTCATTTGCGTGGAATAGTTACATTAGTCTAACGCTAACACGAAGCGGAAGCTCTCAAGGAAGAAAAAAACAATTTTGAAACATTCTTCACCGGTGCTCCGCTTCTACAAGTCTTATCGTGATGATATATAACCTATAACCATTCTCGATAAATGAGCTATATAACATTGAAAGAATTTTTCAAATCGGACTAGTAGTTCCTGAGATTAGCCCCTACAACGTCACAAACTCACAAACTTTACCTATTTATAATATTAGTATAGATCTATAATATTAGCATAGATATAGAAAACGGCTTTGTATATATTATTATATTTTTCTAAAATGAAAATCATGTTTTTATTATTTAAATCATAGATGTTTTATCGGCAGCCTTTTATATAGGTATATTATATAGGTGGTAGCGCCTTGCTGACGCTATAACTGGTTTCAGTATGAATGGGTCGGCTCGTGTGAGGTAGTACCACCCGACCCACAGAAACATAGACGCAAAGTAACAGTGCTTGCATTGTTGCGTTTCGTTCGGCTAGTGAGACGCCGGAGGTCTAACTCCCCCCTCTCCCAAACACAGGCGTGCAACGCACTTGCCACTTCCCTGGGGTTGCTAGTGTCTATGGATGATGGTGATCACTTAACATCAGTTGGCCCACTTATTCATTTGCCTCCTATAATATAAAGAATATTTTCTTATATTACACAAATAATATAAAATGATATCCAGTACATTCTGTTGTAATATCAGTCCTAAACCATTAATATTAAAGGGTATAATAAAATAGGTAATTATTTAAAATATTTCAACTAATCGGTAGTTACGTAAAAAAATTAAAAAAAAATAAAATAGACGATACAATATCGCTTAAAACACTTTTACAATAATTATGTAATCACGCGAGAGAAACCACGGTCGTAGCTAGTATGAATATATTTGAAACACTTATACAATATTCGGTAGGAATGGTAATATCGAATGACTTCTAAATAAATGAATTATTATTGCATTGCATGGATAAAAAAATTTCTAACTTGGTTAATTGCTTTCCTAAAATTAAAAATCTTCTGCTCTTAAGAGCCAGTTCCCTTCTAGATTTAGCATGGTTACCTTCTTGGACAACATCATCGTTTAATATCACGTGAAACTGTATTCAAAAGCTAAGTTCTATACATAAAAATTCCAGCAGTTATCACGTAAAGCCTACAAAAGAAAAACGTACTGAAAATCTTTACCTACTGTAAATCTTCTGTGACCGGAGACAGTTAAGATTATAAATTTTATTCGTGAGCTCGTTCTAATGAAATCCTTTCCTTTACTTTACCTACAGCGAGTAGATTAAAGTATACGTTGGATTAAGATGAGAAGCAAAAGTCGTATATCTTGTGAGATAATAATTTCTAATTAACTACTACAAAACGCTAGAGATTTTATCGAATTATTTACTTATTTAAATAAAGATGTTGACTTTTTATTCATAACACACAGGCGGATTCCTATGGGCTTAGTTGACTATTATATAAGATATATATTGTATATCTATAAGAGATTCCGCATCGAATGGTTCCAATTTATTAGTTTGGACTTCACTGAGCGCCGAAGGTACTTTAATCTCATTTTAGAGTGTATAGATTTATTTTCTTGAAAATTTAAAGTTTTGTACATTTTTATTATTTGACCATTGAATTTGGAATAATTCAAGTGTTGTCGCCAACGAAATCCATTCTTTTCACTTTTGTTGTGACAGTTCGACCGTTGTCATCTGGTGATCGACGCCGATACAGCGGATAACCATCGTTGCCAGTGACGGTCGCTGCCGTCTGTGGATATCGTTTACAGCACTTTCCATCGACCATGCAAGGTGATTGGGGATTGATGGCGCCACACGGTCCATGAATTATATTTGTAATAACAACATCATGTAGGTCTGGATAGGCTTCATGATCACGAATCTCGGCACATATGATATCATCTATTTGGTCAGGCTGAATTCTTTCCGCTAATCAAATAAGAATGTCTGCGTGCGGCAGGCCTCGCATTTGCCATTCGATTGAATACATCCAGCATCAAGTATCTCCAAAGACGCGTTGTTTAACAATGAAGTTCATCAGGGACCGAATTTTTGCCTGAATATACGTGCTGTGATGTCGTGTCTATCACTTGATATTTGTCCGGGAAGCAGCAATTGAAGAATTTCTATCCAGTTTGGATTACACGTAAAAGTAATAAAGAGATCTGGCCGACCTTAATTAGGCAATGGCTTCATCATTAACATTGTGATTGTTATTTATTTAATAGAAATACTTTTAATAGTGATTTCTTACAAAAATCAAATTGTTCAAATCAAATGTTTTGTAGCAAATTACACTAACAAGGATGAAGTCTTACATTTCGAGAAACTTTACAAAGATAATGCATATTCAAAGAAATCAGTTTTTGAATTAGAACCCAAAACTTACAGTGCGTCAGTACCGATCGCATAAATACAGGCTACTTTCACGACATACATGCTTTAAATTATAATCAAAATTAGGATTACAAGGAAAGTAATTTGTAAACGGTAATTGACTTAACCTCGAGTAAAATATATTCAAACTTTATAATGGGTTTGTTCAGTCGATATTAAAGTTTGTGCGTATATCTAAATACGCTTTATTTTGCCGCCAGGTTATGTTATCTGTGTTAACCTCCATGGTATTTATTAGTTAATTATGTTTATAAGACTTTATCTCCAGAGCCGCTAATACGATTGTTTTTGATGTGAAACATCTATGGCGTGGCGACGCAAACATGAACATTGCACTATTAAGGAAATACTCAAAAACATTTGCAATCTTATCTTGGAGGCCACTTGTTCTGCTAATATTACGTGGCACGCGCCGAAGACCTATTGCCCTTTGATAAATGTCGCCAAACATTCTGCGCCACTGCCTAATTCATCATCTTCAGCCTGTAAGAGATCCACTGCAGGGCCATAGGGCCTCTTCCCGAAGGAAGGTATGGTCGTAATCATCACGCCAGCCTACGACGTATTGACAATCTCAAACTCTGAGAAATCCACAGTTCTATATTTTTCCCACATAGAGCGGTACTATAAGAACATTTCTCAGGTTCAGGTTTCCTCACGATGTTTTCCTTCACCGTCAGCCGATAGTGTCACCAATTTAAAAGAGTAAATATACGTGAATTCCGAAAAATTCGTTGGTACATGCCGGGGTTCGAACCTGCCGACATCGAAATAATATTCCACAAGTCAAACTACTAGGCCACCACGATTTAATTGCCTAATTAATTTTTTGTATTTAATAAAAATGAATATTTATATAATAAAATAAATAAATAGTCATATTTTTTTAACTTTATCTTTTCATTATTCCATAACTGAATCCTGTCATAATCTGTTCTTTTATGCATATAACTTATACAAAACAATTTTGATGTTTCACATCTGCGAGGTGTCCCGTGACGGCTCAATTTTTTCGTCTTTGTTTAAAGCTACGATCTTCTGGAATGGCATAGGTTAATTAATTATAATGAATTGTACGGTGTCACAGACAATTGCTAGCGCATATTATGTACAATCAAACGTTTGGTCTATTCGCGATCTTGTGTAATTCAAGCTTTGATGATTATTTCTTAGCCCGCATGTGAATACTTTAGAATAATAATGTAGGAATATATTAAGTATATGAAATAACAAATGAATAAACTATAATAATGAATTTACTTCTATTTGAAAATTGAATTCAAAAGTAAAACTTGTATTATTATTATCTAATATATAAAATTCTCATGTCACAGTTTTCGTTGCCATACTCCTCCGAAACGGCTTGACCGATTTTGATGAAATTTTTTGTGCTTATCCGGTATCTGTGAGAATCGGCCAACATCTATTTTTCATCCCCCTAAATGTTAGGGGTAGTCCACCCCTAAATTTTATTTTTTATTTTTTAGACAAATTTTTTAATTTCTATTTTTTTATGATACAACATACAAAAATACATACAATTCTCAATTTTCACCCTTCTACGATCAACCCTTATTTTTTAATAGCCATTTTAGTAATTATTCATTTTTCACCACTTGGTAAATTATCCCAGAGAAAGAGCTAATTAAAACCAAGTTGTTGTCTCTTTTGTGAACGGGTTTTATGCTTACTTTAAAATATTTCTCACGTACCAACTAGATATATGTTTAAGTAAGTCCCTGTATTGTTCGGATTTACAAATGCAAACAGTTGAGGTCGCTAAAATCGGGTTTTAGGTTAATTACGATTTTTCGCGTTTAAAAATATAATTGACACAGGTTTGAACCAATTTGGTGCAGACGAAGTTGCACGGGTCAGCTAGTTTTTTATAGAATATTAATTCATAACTTACAATTGTTATCAAATGTCACTTTTACTCATTCAACTAAACAGTTTGCGAAAAATCAATACACATGTATAAAATCATTTTAAAGAAAAATGTACATAAAACAATAAGCAAAAAAGGTAAAATGACAGGACCCAAGAGATAAGATCTCCTAATGAAGCTAAAAAGAAAAAACAGATATAAACCTGAGCGCATTAGAATATAAGAGATGATTCACAGTGATGCATACAGTATGTTTTACCGTTATCCTTTATTAAGCATTTAATTTAAAAATTAATAAAAGGAATATTTTTATCTTACATGCATGAACACGCTGTACATGTTCTATTTGGATTTACAGAAGCATAGTTAGTACGAAAAATTGTACTCTTAACAGGTTAAATGGATAAAAACTTCATGAACTATCGACGTACGGTGTACGCAGCATGTGCTTTGATAAGTTTATTTAGATTTTATTCATTAACAATTGAGTTATGAACGAACAGACAACCAGATATAAATATCTTTGATTGTAAATAATCGTCTATTCGATGAAATAAAGAGATAACGGATTATTTTGCAGATTATCGTAGTGATGCCAGGAACTGAAAATAAACGAAGCTGTTAGTTACAAAACTATCAAATAATCTTGAGACGTGAATACCCTGAGTTTCCCACGGGCGGTACGATAAAAACCACAAAAACGTTAGCGTTCCGTTAAAACAAGTTAGAAATAGGTGTCTAATCAAAATAATACCGTACGTTTAGGAACATAAAAAACGTGGTCTGTACTCATAAATAAAATAAAAGTCTATTGAGTTTGTAAATACGTGAAAACAAAAATATACTCCGTTTGAATTTAGAAAGTTTTTCGTCGAAATTATTTAAAGTACGCATAGTCGATTCATGCTATTGGTTGCGAATGAGTTTTGGTGTTCCGTATTGGATACTATAGTAAGATAAATGCTTCAGCTTTCTGGGACGGAACTCAAGAACAAGGTGTTGGCGTGACAGTGAGATGTTTACACTGATTATATAGGTTAGGCTTATAGAGTTCAGTCCTCGTAGATAATGCACAGTTCTTGTCGAGTGTCCAAATCACCCTCAGTGCCTCATTACATCGTGTATCACAAACCTGGTCATACCACTTCGTTCTCGTTCATCGAACTCCATAATCTTTGTAAAGTAATGGTGAATAGGATGTAAATTGTAGAAACATTTTTTATAGATTAGTAATTCATAATTCAGAGATAAATGCCTTTACATAGATAATCACAGAAGATTTTTAAGATTAGCGTACTCTAGACTGAAATCAGATTACAAATAAATAATTAAATTTGTCAACATCTACCGAATTATATCGATATATATCCCACAAAAGACATGCTGAACCTTGAAATTAAGAATTTAGAGGTAAATATTTTAAGCTTGTTTGATCTACCTATCAAGTAAAATGAAAGACCCAATTTGCCTCCTGACGTACCCTTCATTTTGGAAATCTCATTAAGATTTACCTTTAGATTATAGTGGTTCACCTATTTTACTTTTAATGGAAACTCAAAACGCCGTGTTTCAATATAGAAATGATATCTAAAGGAACCCTTGGTTTAGAGTTCACGGTTATTTTTTGTTAAAAATGTTTTCAAATTATAAACTGTACAATGAAAATAAATTTATACTAGTCAGTACTATCCGACCTGATTATCAAAAATGACAATATGGAATTGAAACTTTAGTCAATGTATCTCGCTATCATATACAGTCACAGTTCGGCACCCATCGGTAACGCTAGACTGTCGTAGGCAGTTAAAACGCCTTCAGCACATAATACACCGTTCCGCTACACGGACCACCAGTAATATTACTACTTTCTTATCTACATAATATTATCTATATAATGCATATAAAATGCATTTCAGTCAAGTATACTTCGGAAGATATTAATGATTTATCTTTTTTTATTATTGGGATCATAAAATTAATAAACCATATGTTTGTTAAACATCAAAACATTGACGTCCAAAATAGCATTATAAAATGCATAATACCATACGAATGTTGTGAAAGATAATAGAAATATCATTTACCACGTTATTCAAGTTTTCAAACGAAGCGAGAGTAATCATCTGGAATAATATTATTCATCGACACAAGTGCAACGGACATTTTCCATTAATTCCACGTACGATTTTAATAGCCGGTTAATTATCGGTACGATATTCAAAGAACGGTAAAACCGATTTACGATTTATTGTTTATAATACCGGTTTTTTTCTCATATATGGATGTTCATAATATCAGAATTCCCCTTTTAGGTGTTGGCCCCTTTTACATCCAGCACGCTTCCGTAACTTACAAAAGCTTCTTTGGCAAATTGGTATCAAGAATCAAGTTGGCACTCTTCTTGCTCGAACATCCTATAAATGGAGGAATTGTAAAGTAAACATGGGTAGGTATTTTGCGCCAGTAATAGAAAAGCTGTTCATGCCACTTTTTTCATATTTTTGCCATCCACACCAAAGGAAAGTCACAATAGTGGTAAACCTACGCGGAAACTATAATTGGTTTCAGCATGAATGAGTCGATTCGCCCAGGGTAGTACCATCTGATTCACAGAAAACCGACGTGAAATAAAAGTGCTTACATTGTTGTGTTTCGTTCGGTCAATGAGAGCCCCGAAAGTTTATGTCCCCCTCTCTCCCCTTTCCTCCTCTCCATTCCCCCTCCCCTAAAAACAAGCTGACAACGCACTTTTGAATAGTAGTCCAGTGAAGCTATTAAGACCTTGCTGGTTTAATGGTAATATCGTAGTCAGTTCGAGGAAAAAAAGCACTTTTGAGTTATTTGATGTTGCTAGTGTCTATGGACGGCGGTGATCACTTGACATCAGTTGACCCACCTGTTCATTTGCCTCCTATGATATTAAAAAAAATGAGAATTTTCCTATATGTTGCAAAATTTTTGCTACTTTATTTGATTATTTGCATTACCCAAACAAGTAGGCAGCAGTTATACCGAAACGGAATTAGGACAGGCCATTAGTTGATTTGATGAAAGTATCCAGTCATTGCGGTAGAGACCGATTTGGGTAAATATCCGCTTGTACTCTCCAATTACTTTGAGTTGACAAACTATTAAGTTTCTAATATTTTTTATAGTAAAATAAGCATCAACATAGCTCATACTCTTTTGTTTTTTTTTTTTTTTTTTTATATCATTCGAGGCAAACGAACAGATGGGTCACCTGATGTTAGGTGATCACCACCGTCCATAGACACTTGCAACACCAGGGGAGTCGCAAGTGCATTGCCAGCCTGTGTTTGGGAGGAGGGCGGGGGGGATAGGAAGGGAAGGAGGAAGGGGAAGTTAGGTGAGTCTGGTTTCTTTTGCAAAAGGACTTCTTCGCACTTTTTGTATCGAGTTTTTGATAGTGAAGTTAATATTATTGAGGTACTTTTGATTGATAATTTACCAGTATTATTATTTGGGAAATATTGTATAAGTATAATGAAATAAGACGAATAGAAATTTCTAATGAAAGATTTTTTATAATTAATTACGTAGCTGGTTGTCAGTGGGAGTCTTTTAAAATAAAGCCGATTTTTTGTCCTTAATGGAACTTATAATATAGATGATCAATACAATATTTAACTTAAACTAAGATGTAAACCTCCAAGCTCGAGCGATAGAGCGAGATTTTACGTTTATCACCGCGTCACTGTCCCACGAAGTGTACATAAGTACCACACGGTCAGCACTTATGATGGGAACTTACACTGTAATCCAAGTACGCGTTATCTGGATCTAGGTATTAGAGTATATTAGGTAACAAATGAAAAATGAACTTACCCAAAAGCAACTTATAACAACTAATACTCGTCAATACCTACTAAAGTAACAAAAAGAATGTCTAGACCCAATGTCCCTATGCGTACCCTAAGAGGTAGTGAATAGTAATGTCTTCAAATATTTATCAACAGAAATAATTCAATTTTGGTTTCCTTTATAAATCTCAATCGAGATATTGTTTGTTCTAGTATCTTTTAAAATTAACTGTCCATTAACAATGAGCTCAAGTGTTAAATAGACATATATATTGTGATAAGTGTGAGACAAAATGGACAAAAAAGCGGCCGAATCAGACCAGGGCGAGGAGACGTACGGGCAAAGTCGGTACTGTGCGGAAATACCGACAGACTTGTCGTTCGAGGAGTTGAGGAATAAATTCGACACTAGCGCCACGAACCAGGTGGTGAGGCGAGAAATCGCGTCGAAACCGTCGACGCACGGCAGCGCCATGCGGCAGGTCGTCAGCGGGAAACTTTTCAAGAAGTGCAAAAGCGCAACATTTCAGATAGATGGAGCCACTTATACTATCGGTAAGTTTACTATTTAAGCTTTCATGTGACTAAATTAGTTTCATTTTTCGCCGCAGATTAATTAGCGCTGGTGAAGTATTAAATTTATTTTTTTAACATCTGTTTTCTTTGATAAAAAAACACTTAAATTCAAAATTAAGTTATTAATACAGATCTATTTTTGTACATATATTCTTTAATGCGTTACGCTTTTGGTAATTTTTCACATTACAATACAAAAATAGTCGTTGTCATCGTAAGACGATAATTGGCTACAAATATTCACCCTTTTAGATACATCATAAGCATACAAATACGAATCGATAAATCGAGTACTATATCGATTCACTGTAAAACAGACATAAACTCGAGAAAGGTTTGACTATTTTGACGAATAAATTTATTTTATTGAAGACAACAAACAATTATATATAAATGCATGTGATCTTACAACATGCCTACAATCAGCTCCGTTATTCATAGAGTAAATATTTAATACGATTTCAGTTAGACTCTTATCCGAATATTATACCACAAACCCGTTTTTTTCTACTCTGTAACACTAAGTTTGACCTTATAATTAAACAACAAAATGAAATAAATCATAAACAGAATTATTTGAATGTAGATTGGGAATTATTAGTGGCAATAGAATAAATAAATATGTAATAGTAGGTGTTCCATATTTATAACCTCTTGGGAATAATATTCAGGAGTCATTAGATACTGGTTATGCAGAGACGAGTATATCTTGCTGAATTGCTTTCATTCTTTTTGCTACTTTTTTAAATTCATTAATGTATTAATGTACTGATTTTTAACTTACTCGTGTTCCTACTTAGTTTTGTCGTTTTATAGAAGGTACCTGGGCAACCGAGCCTAGCTCGGTTCTTTAAAAAACGTTTTTAAATTAAAATAAACTGTTAGGCTTGCCTCACAAGATTAGCATTTATCTTATTACTATGATAATAAAATATATTTTTTTAATTAGTGTCAGGTTTACCTCACAAAATTAAAAATATTTACCAAAAAAAATATTAATAAAAGACATCCCTTTTGCAGTCACTCGGATTCGAACTGGGGTTAGACGGATTTTCCAAGCAGCTGATTTCCGTCTGAGCTGTTTCTGATTCGACAGGGGATGAAATTTACCTTCATATTCTAGCTATATGTTTCTTTGTCTGAAATCTCAGTAAAAAAAGTTTTCTATGAATAAAATTTAACTAGATCAATTTATTGTCCCCGAAACTACCTACATACTAAGTTTCACGGAAATCGATATTTCCGAGATCCTGAATATATAACAATATGAATTAGTGGATGTGGGCGTTCGGCGCTCTTACAGACCGAACGAAACGCAAAAACGTAAGCACTGTAACTTCACCTCGATGTCTCTGTGGGTCGGGTGGTACTACCACGGGCGAGCCGACTCATTTATGCTGAAACCAGTATGTCTAGATTTTTTAATTCGATTGACCCTTTGCCATTATTAATGTCCAAAGAAGGAGGCGGGAATCACATAGTTAATTTATAAAGTTTAATAGTGTTTAAAAGTGTACCCTCATCAATTGGATCACGTGGCTGTTCGTAGATTGCGTGACGCGGCCTCGTTTAGCCTACGGCTACAATTTGTTTTAACGCTGCATTAGATTGTCTGAGGGGTTGTGGAAATTCTCAGCATTAAACCAACAGTGTGCGTGCGACAATAATCTTTATCTAAATGTATTTAAGTATGTCCATTACTTTGTAACACTCTGTGGACTTAACGGGTTGATGTATTTTAACATATAATATCACATTAGATTCCTTTTAATATTAATGAGTTCACGTTTTTTTTTTATAATTTCTTTGTATTTGTCGCCCGTGTCTCCATCTAAGCTTGTTTCTTTGTAAAGAATTATGTTTGCACGGGACCCCATTTTTTAGTAAAAGAAATAAAACCTAAGTTGTTTGTTATAAGTAGGTTGTATTTATATGTTAATACGCAGCGCGCTTACAAGAAGTCATTTTACACGGTTATTGCTTCGCCTTACAAATAAATTTATAAAGTCATTATATTTATATATATTATATATATATATATACTAGCTGTTACCCGCGGGTTCGCACGCGTTTTTTGAATATATTAAATAAATTTAAATTGTTATTAGATGTGTAAATAACAATAATACTCTTTCAAAAATATTTGTAAGTATGACACGCACCTCATCTACCTACAGTAACAGATAACATGGACATTATATATGTGAATACTAATAGTGTATCGAATGGGATGGGATTTATCATAAGCCACATAGCTGGAACTTTAAACTACTATTTATGTATCACCCTCAGTGCTCACTTACATAGTGTAATAAGAAAGTAATGAAAATATTAAGCTATGCATTATCGAACAATATGTGTTAAATCTTTTATTATATAGATATAATATGTGCATATTGTTGATACAATCAAGTTATTGATATACCTTGCTATAATTTAAATCACATGCAAACATATGACTTTCAATTATATTTATTCTTGGAGTCCAGTACAATGCACGTCACATGCGCATGTTTACAGTAAACAACATATTTTTGGTCAATTTCACACATACGAATCCACGGATAACAGTTCATCACAACATAGTGTCAACAAAGTCGTGTTCCACGTCTGTCTACATGTCTGTTTGCGATAAGATCAAAAACGCATCTTCATGCCGTTTTTACCAATGTATAAAATGATTCTTGGGCACGGTTTAGGTATAGTTTGTCTTATTATCAGGGCGGGTATCGTCTGCTGAACTCGCAAACTTAAAATAAAACAGCTAATTAGTTAGTTATTTGCCCGTAAAATTCCCGTTCAATTATTACTTGTAGTCCGTTGAAGCTGTTAAGACCTTGATAGGTCAATAGCGTAGTCATTTCTAAGAAAAAAAACCGTTTAAATAGGTCCAGCCGTTTCGGAGATTACCCGGGATAAATAAACAAATAGACGTATCGACAGAATTAAAAAAATATATATATTTGTAGCACTGCAGATATATTAATTTTTTCATCAAAAAGTATTTATTCACAAACCAAATATTGGAAACAAAACTAACGAACGTAGAATAAACTTTTTGAGGAGTTTTTGGCAGGATTTCAGTCTGTCATGTAGGGGATTTTATATTTTATTCATAATCTTGTGTTATTTGACTTTATATTGTGTTAAATTGGTGGCGTTTTATAGAATATGGTTTGTTTATTGTGTATAAGTGAAATGAATGAAAAATAATACCACGTAACATATATTCTTCTTCTGCGGTCTTGAAAATTAAGAAGATAAAAATTTACGAAATATTATATAGAAGATTTGGCGCTTATAACTTTACATTAACTTAGACATAGAAGAAAACTAGGTAAAGAATACGTAAGAATTACTTATATTGACAACTTCAGAATTAGCAGTATGGATTAATTCCTTCGCCTGTATTGATGGACGAATATTATTACTACTAACCTTTTAGAATAGCATCACAAAATAGTCTTTAAAAATGGTTGCGATAGCGACGTACTAAGTATAATGAAAACTTAGAATTAAAAATAACATAGAATAAACTTTTGAACAGGAGACCAAAACAAACCCTGGTATTATTTCCGATAGAATGTTATCATGTTACCATGGTAACGCAAAGATAATACTGACACGCAGCGGATGCTCTAAAAATAGCCCGATTTTGAGACATTCTTCATTAGTGCTCAGCTCCTATAGGATTTAACGTGATAATATGTAGCCTATAGCCATCCTCGATAAATGAGCTATCTAACACTAAAATAAACTTTTAAATCGGACCGGTAGTTCTAGAAATTAGCGCGTTCAACCAAACAAACAAACTCTTCAGCTTTATAATATTAGTATATATATATATATATATAAAAGTCGAGACAGTTATATAGGCTGCCAGCAGAAGTGAAAATTCAAAACATTCAAAAAATTCAACATTAACTGTGTAATATCTTGAATTTTAAAATTACAATCTGTATTATATAACGGTCATAATTTTTTTTTTATATCATATAGGAAGCAAACGAATAGACGGATCATATGTTGTTAAGCGGTCATCGCCGTCCATAGACAATAGCAGCCCCCGAGGCGTTGCAAGTGCGTTACCAGCTTGTGTTTGGGGGAATAGAGAGAAAGGGAGATGGGTTAGAGGAGAGGAGAAGGGTGAGGAGAGGGGAAGGGAAAAGAGGGGGGAGGGGAGACGGATCTCGGGCGCTCTCACTGACCGAACGAAACGCATCAATGCAAACACTGTTACTTCACGTCGGTTTCCTGTGGGTCGAATGATGCTACCACGAAGAAGCCGACCCATTCATGCTGAAACCAATAATAGCTTCAGCGTGGCTCTACCACCTATAAAAATATTAACCTTTATTAATTGTTCAAACACATAATGGGCCGCACAAGCACATTAAAAAGATCAATGTTACATGACCACAGGCCGCTATACAACGTATCACTAATCTGGCCCATGGCCCATGTCGAGGTCATAATTGCATATCGAGGTCATCGGTGACTCGAACCCATACGTTTTTTCCCTACCAACAATCACTCAACGCTGCTAAAGAAGTTTTCTCTTCAATAAATAGAAATAAATACATCTGATTATCAAAGTTAAATGTTGCCATCTGTTCAAATTTTTTTTTTCACAATAAGTATTAGAAATTTCACCTTTGTGTTTATTAGTAAATTATTATATATTCTTTGGTAATTTTTAAGTTCGATTTAGGATGTTACAATTGCTTTACAAATTTTACCCATGGGTTAGATTCCATGTACCCTGAGAAGTGTATGAGTGACTTTACACCTGAAATTAATAGCTCTCTTTCACAACTAAAATTACAACAAGATACATTTAGAAATAATGCCAAGAGTCATGGGGGTGCTGATATCAGTGTTGTTGCAAAACAATAGTTTTAAGTGATAGGATAGGTAGGAGTATGGGGTCTATGTTGGCACAATCTTTAAATGAAAGTATGATTAATTATTGTATGGCTGGTGCCTCATATAATCAAATTATTAAAAAAGTTTTGAACACAGACTTTGACAACCAATGTAAAATTGTCATTTTAGTAGGGGACAGCTCTGATATTTAAAAAAAGGATTTGTATAAGTCATCAGAAAAGCTGTTACAGTTGAATGTGAGAAGCATAATGTTGTGTGCAGTCCCATATACAATTTCCCTATCAGAAAAAAATACAATAACAGTAAGTAAGTAACAATAACAATTCATATTTTAAATACATTATTGTATAATTTGACATGGCGTCATAAAGACAAATTTATATTTTTCGACATTAATAAATTTATTAATAACTATACAATAACGCAGGATAGTATGTATCTTCCCAAGAAGTATAAGCGCGACATAGCTATATTGATAGCTTATAATATTAATATGTTAAGTGACTCAGCGGTATCATCTAGTTCATCTAATGATACTGTGATTAAATTTTTAAACTAGTACATAAACACACAAATAACAAAGGAGCAGAGTGTAATATCACATTGTATCATCAAAATATTAATCACTTCTCCGGCAAAATATTAGATATAGAGTTATTATTAAACAGAGAGAGACTAGATATATTATGTTTTTTTTTGGGAGGAGATGGTGCTCCCTGTCGTTCAGGCTGGTGCAGGTGCGACCGGACACGGTTGTTTCGGGTGGTACCTGTACCGGATCGCTCGCAGGGAGCCGACCGCCGCCTGCCATGAGTGCGGCGCTGAGAAGGATACCGCGCAGCACACTCTCTCTGAGTGTGTTGCATGGGAGGTGGAGCGCCGCACTCTGGTGGCGGTGGTGGGGGAGGATTTGTCGCTGCCGAGCGTGGTTTCGTCCATGCTCAGCAGCGAGTAGGCGTGGCGAGTAGTGGCCTCCTTTTGCGAGGAAGTCATCTCGCAAAAGGAGGCGGCGGAGAGGGCCCGCGAGGCGGACCCCCTCAGTGGCCGTCTTCGCCAACGGAGAACCGGCAGGAGGAGGCGGCGCTTCGCCCAACTCCTCCTGCCACCGTAGCCGGACCTGAGGGGATGTAGTCGGGGGGCTCATCCCCTCATTGCACAGGTCCGGCGGACGAGGGGTGGCAGCTGGTGTGTACCCAGCTGCCTCTCTATAGGTAGGAGCCCGGCGGCCACCTTCCGCTGGGCGGACCGTTGGGGCGGCTATCTAAGGGGAATAGCTTAGAGCGATCCCTTGCCGCCTTAACACTACGGTCGGTCGGTACACCGTAGGGTTTTAGTCCGTGCGAGTCGGACATAACCCACCTTCTCCCCCGGGAGAGTGGGTATCCATAAGGGATTTCCCCACGTTAAATATATATATATATATATATATGTATATATTATGTTTTACAGAAACATGGCTTAAACCTAATAAAATGTTATCTAATGTACCTCATTTTTCGGTTGCCAGTGTTTTTAATAGAACAATTGCTGTTGGTGGTGGTTGTATTGTATTATTTAAAAATAATTTAAAATATAAAGAGAGAAAAGATATATGTAGTCTCTCAATAGATCGTATTTGTGAAGTGGCATGTGCAGAGATGGATACAAAACTTTACAACGATTACTTTTAACTTTACAACTTTAACGATTACAAAAAATGGAGGAAATTCTTATAAAAATATTTAATAGTAATAAGAAAGTTTTAATCTGTGGTGACTTCAATATAGATATTTTTAAGGCGTCGCCAGAGGTCACTATGTTCACATCGTTACTTAGGTCGTTTAATCTGCATCCTCTTTTTAATGAGCCAACCAGATGTACGTCTCAAACTGCATCTTGTATTGACAATGTTTTTACTGACTTCAAGACCATTGGCGGTAGTATTGTTACTGGGGCACGGTATGATCACAAAGAACTCCTTGTTAAAATTAATTGTGATAAACCTAGCAGTGACTATAAGAAAACAACTAGGCTTATATCCATAACTAGATTAGGTCTTTTAAATCATAATATCGCACAAAATTTATCTTTCAAGACTTTTATTAATCAAGATCCAGATAGTGACTATGACAGCCTATTTAATATCATAAGCACTGAATTTAGTAAACATTGCCCAAGGAAGGTTATTAGTGTAAAGAAAGTAAAAATATTTAGTAAATGTGCAACTACAGGTATTAAAATAAGTAGAGATCGTTTGTATGAACTATATTACAAGAGATCACTAACAAATAGTGAATCATTTCATGCTTATGTTAGGAATTATTCTAAAATTTTTAAACGTGTTTGTTTAGCTGCCAAAGCAAAATTTTTAGGGAACAAAATTCTCGAATCTAGAAATAAGACCAAGACAGTCCAGCATATAATAAATAAAGAATTAGGAAAAAATAAAATAAATGATGACTCATTTAATGTAGTGTCGACGGAGTACGTATTTCAAACAGTTTGGAGGTAGCAACTGTTTTCCAAGATTATTTCACTAATATACCTTCACAAATAACAATGAGTATAACATCATCAGCTCAGGGTGCCGCAGCTTTTTTAAAGAATATGAGTGCACCTACAAATTCAAAATTTAAATTCTCATCTATTAGTGCAGGTGAAATAATAAGGACATTTAAACAATTAAATTTAAAACACACCGAAGACATATGGGGAATGTCGGTAATAGTAATACAGTCCTACAGGCCTGCATCGCCACGACAACAATCAGGGTTACCCTCACCTATAGATGTCTCACATTAAAAAAAACAAACAGAATAAAAGTTTCGTCTTCTAATAGTTTTTCATATATATCAAACTTTCGCAAGTAGTTGTCCGTATTGCAAAGGTCCAGGACATCCCGGATCTCTACAACAGGGACTTTGGCGATCTAAGTGACATATATAAATAGTTAACGGAACTTTCTTCTTAACTCTCGTTAGTAGATCAAAAACTTTTTGGGTGTGAGTTAGTTGAAATTGGAGTTTATGTCTTACCTTTAATGACGATAATGTATATTTGCAGTCTCTCATAAGGAAAACAGAGTTGGTAGATAGATATATTTAATACACACATCTGAGGTAACTTCCATTCCCAATTAAGACCAACAGAAGCTAACTTTTTTTAACGAAGCTGCTCTAAGTAATTTATCTCTACTAATATTATAAAGAGGTAAAGTTTGTGAGTTTGTGACGTTGTGACGTTGTAGGGGGCAATCTCAGTAACGACCGGTTCGATTTGAATAATTCTTTCAGTGTTATATAGCTAATTCATCGAGAATGGTTATAGACGGACATATATCATCACGCTACAACTAATAGGAGCGGAACACAGATGAAAAATATTCCAAAATCTGGATGTTACTTCCTTTTGAGAATTGCTGCGTGTTAGTGTATTCCACGCGAAAGAAGTCGCGGGTAGAGGCTAGTTTACAATAATAAGAAGCAGCATACTAGAAAAACTAAAACGGTTTATCACATTGATGCAACTTACACTATTATTAATATTGAAAAATATAATTATGTAACATTAAGTATTGATAAACTTTTGTAAAAGAAAAAAAATCTATAAAAACTGGATGAATTAATCAGTGAAAAAAAATCAAGAATTGTGAAATTGAATGCTCGATTTGAAAAATTCTTTGAGTGTAGCTCATTTATCGAGGAGACTAATACGAGCGGAGCACCAATGAAGAATATTATAAAATTGGCATCCGCTGCGTATTAGCATTAGCCTCACGTAACTATTCCACGCGAACGAAGTCGCGGGCAGAAGCTAGTGATATAGATAAACCACAAATCAAACGATACGCGTTACACAGATGACATAATGAAAAAAAAACAAACCTACTCGTTTTTTACTATAACGTCTGCGAGTATTCGTAGCTAGGAGCTAATTAAGTTACTATCACGGGCTTATAATGCGGCAACCAATGCAGACTTGCGTTAGAGATGATACGGTGCCTGAAAATTCCCAGCATTTGTTGCCATGATTGAATTTAAATCTAGAAATCCATCGCAATGACTAATTTTGGGGTGTAAGGGGTGTCGAGTAACATCTCCAGACTTGAGACACCCAAGCCAACCTCACCTACACGTAGTGCACCCTGCTGATCAACGAACGAGGCAATGGCGATAACGGGGTGGTAGGGTTATACAGCGCGACTGGGTCGCAATCACCATGTACATGGCGAAAAAGCCCGTCATAGTGACTCGCTTTTGCGCGTCACGTTTCGGGATCAGCCTATGCATATCCAGTACCGGGTGACTTTCGTCATTATGGCCGGCATGACAGCGGCGACCGACGATGGATGATCTGTCTCGCGGTGGTCGCCACTGTTCTTGGATTGTACTATGCTTACCATCAGGCAAAGAGCAGCCACATTGGCGTGCTTCAATAAAAAAAAATTGAAGTCTAATAATAATGTTACTACAAACATTACAACTAAATGTATCAAAATATTGATAGAAAGCTGAATGTAAACAGTGAAAGTTGTTTCAACAAAGATAAATTATTACTGCGAAAATATTACAACAGAATAATTTGATTTTGTCTCCGTTCTTAGGATAATGTTTTACGAACAAATTAGAAGTAATCTGATGTTACAGACGTCATACAATCAAAATTAATTGCATTTTAATTGTATTAATTCCTAGGAGAATTTGATTTAAGTTAACGAATTATTAATTATCCTACTTTATTGTTCATTATTTTTATCTGTTGATGAAATTGTATTAGGATTTTCGTGATGCTTGTGAAAAAATATTAAATTTACGAACAATAAATTACGGTTGGGTGTAATTCAGTATCATCTATACTATACTAATATTATAAAGCTGAAGAGTTGAGAGAAGAAACGCGCTAATCTCAGGAATGACTGGTCTAGTTTGAAAAATTCTTTCAATGTTAGATAGCTTATTTATTGTGAAACCCTATATATCATCATGCTAAGATCAATATGAGCTGAGTACTAATGAAAAATATTTCGAAATTTCAGTTACTTTTTTCCTTTTGAGAGCTTCCTCTGCCTTTTTTTTATTTCAAAAGAGGCAAACGAACTGGTGTGTCACGTGATGTTAAGTGATCACCACCGTCCATAGACACTAGCGACATCAGGGACGTCGCAAGTGCGTTGCCAACCTGTATATAGGAGAAGGGGGGAGGGGAAGGAAAGGGAAAGAAGGAAAGAGGAAGGGACGTGGGCCTCCGGCTCTCTCACTGACCGAACGAAACACAACAATGCAAGCACTGTTACTTCACGTCGGATATTTGTGAGAGGGGTGGTACTACCCCGTAGGAGCCGACCCATTCATGCTGAAACCAAAAATAGCTTCAGCGGGGCTCTACCACCTACAGAACGCCTGTTAGCGTTAGGATAAAGTAACTATTCCACGCGGACGAAATATTCCCTTTGTCTTCTTTTCACAACCGCACCACGCGCGCTGATCTTCGGAGCCATAGTTTTACAGTAAACCCTATCAGGGTATGAAATAAAAAGTTCGCAATAACCTATCTTCGCTGTACCGTGAAATTGTGGAACAATCCCCCGGCAAGTGTGCTCCATTCCTATAATATGGGGACCTTTAAGCGTAATGTGAAGAGGCATTTACGCAAGCCGGCATAACAGCGACGACCGACGAAGAATGGCGTATCTCTCGACAGTTGCCTTTGTTTTCAGATTGCACTGTGCTTACCATCAGGGATATTGCAGTCACTTTGCCATGCTACCATAAACTATAAAAAGAGTCGCGGGAGAAGCTAGTTGTTAAATTCTATACGTACACTCTTTTGGTGGAGACTTCACTCGCTGTAATTAATATACATCAGTAATAGTAAAACAGTACATTATTGGGGAAGGAAGGTTTCTATAACCTTAAATTTAGATTCACGTCAGCGAAGCCGCGAGTAAAAACTAGATTATAACATTAGTTAGTACAATAAGGATTTTACTCTTTTGCAAAATTCAAGAGCTAAATCTTGTAAAAAATGATAATAGAATTTTTTTATTTCGTAAACTCCATATTATAATTAATTATTGTAACAAAAAGTAATTGAATCCTTGTTTTTCCCGCATTTACAACCTAAAAATTAATTCTTGGGACGGTCCCATACCGAAAAGCGGATTATTATTTTCCAGCTTCGGTTATTTGGATTGACCTCCTGGTTACATAGTTAGCAATAGCAAAGTGGCATGCAATATCAAAATATAACAGCCGAAATATCAACTAAAATTAGCACACTTCTCTAGAGGCTCACTATCATTGATACATTATCTGAATTCACCGTTTTAAAATCTGATATATGTCTATTTCTAATTTTTCTATTGCGAAACACTTAATAAGTAATCAGATGACAACTGTTGATATAGCATTAATCAAAACTTGTCATACAATAATACCCAATATAGATAAACATAAAAACCTTTCAACAGATTATACGAAGGAGGTCAAGTAACAGCGGTTGTCAATCGTTATGTTTAGTGTCAGAAATTACACAATGTCCCGGGTATTTCGAATTTGGTACTTCAAGTGGCCAGTACTAATCAGCAGCTACCTGTGGCGGCGGGATCATGTGGCGCGGACGACAGTCGCGCGCAGGCTCTAACGCGGTTCGGTAGCGTGGTCATATCGTCCTGAAGCGCTTTCCGAACGCTCCGTCCGAACATGCCCAAAGACGCCTCGATCGTAACCGACCGAAGAATTTAAATTTCGAACTTCTTTTTTTTTAATTATCGCGTGAGTTTCTAGTGATGAGATCGGATTAGTTCGATTAAAATAATAAGACCACCTGTTGGTGGCGATTTCGCGTAGTCTGATGGACAGCGTCACAATCTGTTTACATGTAGGGGGGCCACCCCGGCATTGGGCCATGACGCAACGGTTTATGGCCGCCCCGTAGTGCGTTATTATGGCGGAAAAACAACACTAGTCCCAGTTCGAAAATAGATTTGCGTGTTTCCACCTGTGTTCGCTATAAACGATCATTTTACGCTTCCGATATTGTTTAAATAGCGATTAATCATTAATTCGATTTTAACTAAATGCGAGATAAAGTAATCCGAAAATATTTATTGTAATTAACAATTAAATAAAAGCCAAAAAATGAACTAATATAGGTAGCTAATTAATACACAACGCTAACTCTTCATTCATCCATCGTTAAGAATCAAGCGTCTATAAATTAAGTTATCATTGATATAATATATAAGTCAGTATTTATTTTATGTTCTAATGTAATAAAGTAGGTACAAGTAATAAATAAATCATTAGGTATTTATGTTGTAATTAACACCGTTGACTTTCAATCGAGTTCCAGTAATGTTGTTATTTCTGTCGGTGTTCATGTCTATTAGTTAAAATTTATAAATTATTAAAACAGTTACATTATAACTAAACGTACGCACTCATATGTTCAAGATTTTACAATATAGTATGGTTCGTATATTTGTCATGCAGTCGAAACAGGTATTCTATTGTTTTCGGTACATTATAATAAGGATTCTTATATTTAAATGTCTCGTTGCTAATTCCATACATAATTCATAACAATGTTGTTCTTTATTTCATGCAGAAATTATGCTGTTCGTAAAAATATCATTTGATAAATACAAATTTTATCGAATACTTAATCTTAAAATAATATCATATTTTTAGGTGTATACTTAATTTTAAATCATAATTAAATATTATTCGACACTATTATGTGATGAATTTTTATATAAATATAATGAAAGTATCTATTGTTAGTCGGGGTTAATCTTCGAAATAGATGAACTGATTTACCATAGGAGATAAAAAACAATGATACAATTTGACAAAGGAAACTTAAAGTGGGTAAAGAAGTTGTGAGAGTTACAGAGTTATGATAAAATCGTAACTTTGTCCCACCCTGATAATAAAACCTTGACAAATCCGCAAAATAGTCAAAACCGCATGATCCGCAAATCCGTTCAATAGTTTATCGGGAACAGACAGATGACATAGGATTTTGTTTTATAGTATACTAGCCTCTGCCTGCGACTTCGTTTGCGTGGACATAGTTAATTTGGGCTAACTAATATGCAGCGAAAGCTCTCAAGAGGAAAAAACACCCGATTTTTAAACATTCTTCACTGTTGCTCCGCTCCTATTAGTTTTAGCGTGATGATATATAGACTATAACCATCCTCGATAAATGAGCTATATAAAAATGAAAATTTTTTTCAAATCGGACCAGTAGTTCCTGAGATTACCCCCTACAACGTCACAATTCACAACGTCACCAACTCCCAAACTTTACCTCTTTATAATATTAGTATAGATAGTGATTAAAAAAACATGTAGTACAAACCTTTAAATACGTGTGAGTATAACTTTCACAAACACCTCATTCAAAAGAAATACTTGACCGTTTCAATAAATTTTCATCAAAACGCTATAAATCTTGAAGTAGAAAATTTATTAGAAACGAATACAAGCTATACAAACATTAACAAGCCTGGAGCTACGGGAATAAGCTAATGTATAATAAACCTATCGACTTTTTACATGGAAATTTCGTATCTCTCTCGTCTTTCATCATATAGAGATATTCTTGCCATATTTAATAAGTAATAAATTTGTTGATGTGCGTCACAAGCATAAAGAAAACCACCGTTTAAGTAATAACTCTCGATTTATTAGTTTTAACCAAGGGAAGCAATGAAAATACCTAAAACGCACCAACTTTACGACTTCGGGCTGTACTATATCAAAACACAGTATAGAAAACGTAAACATATCGGACATTTCAATATTTTTCAAGTGACTGATACATAAATTTGTACGTCATTACTCAATTTTAAATCTAATAATAATACTATTTAAAACCAATGATCTAAATTTAAATATTTGTGTCTCATATTTAGATTTTTATGATAACTTAAACTGAATTTCAATAATGATGGTGATAAAATAAGTTTCGTGGTACAAGTAGTGAGTGCAGAAATTTACAATTGAATTGTGTATGATTTTAAATTAAGATATTTGGATCGTGAGTGATTTTAAATTAAGATAAGAGACGTACGATTGTGTGAGATAGCGTATGATGTGATGATGCGGCGTGGTAAAGCGCTGCTCGATGGCAGCAGACAGGGCTCGGTCGACGGTAACAATCTGGCGAACGACAAAGAACTAGTACACAAATGTCACAGTGATCCAGGTGGTGGTAGAGCTTTGGGAGCCGCACCCAGAACGCACAGACATCGATCAGCTTCTGGTGCTTTGAGGAAATGCGTCCTCACATTGGATGGATACTCATATGTTATTGGTGAGTTACAATCAGTGTCATTATTCTATTTTACTAGCATTACCCTTTTCCATAAAACATTTGTCGCAAATTCTCAGGCCCTGTAAGTACACAATGCGTGTAATAAAACATATTTTTTATTATACCAGGCTAAACATAAAGAGAACCTTTCTTATTGCGCACGTGTAAGGAACTAGGTGAAATAAAGGAATATGCCTTTTTCTAAACTATTATTGTTTATAGACGAAGCAAAGCATCTAATAACACTATGGAAGTTATTGATTATGATGAATATAATTTTAACTTATCACGTCTTCCACACGTAAAGTGAACTAAAACAGAAATGTAGTAGTGTAAAAATGCAGAGTGTGTTCAATTGCCAAGTTTTAAGAATGCATAAATACCTAACAAAAAATGAACATTCTAAGCTATAATTTACAAATATTACCTACTGTTATGTTTTTATTTTTAATGCGGCTTAGATTTCTTTTTATTTTTTAAATCAGAAGATTTTATAACGGCTCTTGGAATTTCTTTTTCTCACTTGGAGAAACTAGAACATCGCACCAAATGATAAGAAAAAAGTTTTAGTAACTGAATTTTGAAACAACACCTAAGTTTTGTCTTATTTGGAATTAATATCATTAAATTGTGTTTCTCAAAACAGTGATTTTGTTACAAAGTTACTGATTATTAGCCACGTTAGTAGAAGGGTATGTAGTCCGGTGAAGCTGTTAAGACCTTGCTGGGCGTAAATTATATAATATATAAACTATATAAATATAAATTATATAAATTATAAATAGCGTAGTCATTTCGAAAAAAAAAAAAAGTTAGTAGTAGGAAATTTCCAAATGCTAACAATTATATAATTAATAACAGAATAAGAATTACATCACTGTACATATTTTGTTTTTTTTTCTCGAAAATCAATTAAATTAGAGATCTGAAATTTCCAGGATCGACATGTACACCCCAAGTACCGTTTACATATCTTTCTGGGGCCGATTCATTATGCTTGCCCCTATTGACTTTGAGAAGGTTTTTTTATGTCATAGAAAGCAAACGAAGAGGCGGGTCACCTGATATTAAGTGATCACCGCTGTCCATAGACACTTGCAACACCAGTGGAGTCGCAAGCCTGTGTCTGGGGGGAAATGTTAAAAGGGAGTGGAGTCGGGAGGGACGAGGGAATAGGGGAGGGGAGGCGGGCGCTCTCACTGACCGAACGAAATCCAACATTACAAGCACTGTTACTACACGACGGTTTTCTGTGAGAGGGTGGTACTACCCCGGGTGAGCCGACCCAGTCTTTGTCCTTGAAATTATGACAACATCATAAGAGAACAACAAAATCTTAGGCCTTATTGTAAAAATTAAGTACCGTTTAAATATATTTCTGCGGCCGATTCATTATGCTTAGGCTTATGGCCTTTGACAAGATATCTTGTCCTTGAAAGTGTGATAACATCATAAGAACAAAACAAAAACTCAGGCCTAATTGTAAAAAGTAAAGTCTTTTAGAATCAGGTTTGATATACGGATAGAGATGTTAGTAGTTTTTTATACATAAGTACTATATATCAACGTCGTAATTCAATACTGTGTTGCGTTTTAACATCAGAATAATGCGAGAAGCGTAGTGTTGTGGAGATGGTTTATAGCGTATGGGGAGTTTTATTACAATGGATATCATATATTTTCTTATTTTATAGCTCTATTTAAAAGTATTTATACGTATAATTTTGAATACATATTAAACAAAGTTATTTCCTTTCAATGTTCATCTGGATACTATAATCAAGTCTCCTTACTATTCATTTCGTAAAAACAAAGCGACAAATTTTTTAATATTAGTTTGAACGAGATACGGTTTCTGATTGAAGGCGTTACTTTTCAGAAGTCCATTATTAAATATTATAGTGGACGTTACATTGCACTTCTGCCTGGAATCTCGGCAGCGGTTCGAGCCTAGGTCCGTTCCCTCGGCGTGGAGCCCTTAAGTGCGCTGCTCGCGCGATACAGTGACACAAAATCTTACATCACTGCAACAACATTACACATATTACCCCCACACACGTACACGCATACACGCTTACACATGAAAGTGGAAGGATTTTGTTTCTTTCCCTTATCGAACTGAAATAGTTTAGAAAATTATGCGATACGAAATATATATAAAATTTATTGAGGTATGTATGCTTGGTACACATATATGTTACAACAATTCATATATGTATAGTTAGCTTAGGTCAGCTTAGATAGGTCGCGAACTACACGTATCAGACAACAGCTCAAGCCCAGGTGTGCCGTGCACCCTTGAGCTAGTTGTCAAATAAAATCGGCTGAGTGCCCTAAACGCACGTCTTAGTGGTTTGGCGACGCTGTTAAGACCTAGCTAAGTCAATAGCGTAGTCAGTTCGAGAAAAAAAAATCCGCCTGGAATTGTTTGGCCGCTACCTCTATAACAAGAAAATGTCAATCTTATTGCGCGATTTTTTTTGCTGAAGTGAGATGTGGTCACTACGACCAGTCAATTTCAGACAGAAGAGCAATATAACGTCCACTGTATTATTTAGTGATAAATTCAAATTATAAATCAGTCATAATGTAGTACACCCTTCACTATATAGTTATTCGTAGAATGATTTCGATATTACGTATACGGAGGCTGTACAATCGTTGCTTTGTTAAAAGTGATACATTATTTGCTAAATAAATGTATAAATACTCTGTATGCTTTGGTTGATTAAGATTATTCTATTATTGACTATTTTAAACATTATGGACGGTGGCTACAATCCATTGTGATTTAATTTTAGTGTCTCATATCTTTAACTACTTTATCATTTAAAATCAATTAAATCAGTCTCAATTTATGTGCCAACGTTTGTGTATATCTTTTAAATTAAGTATAATATACAACTCAACAAAATGATAACTAAAAGCTTTATTAACAAAACCGCTCCCAAATTGGATCTCGACACAGAAAAAATCCTTTCCTGTTTGTCGTGAGAATTCTCTTTCATTAGAACAAAAGTGCCGACGCCGGAACTTTTTCTATTTAAACGGACACGAAAGAAAACTAAATACGCCCCAATTTCAACAGAAGTCGTTCTCGGGGGAACAAAAGCCGAACGTACAAAAAGAATAAACCGATGCTTAATGTTTTTCTTACACCTTCGAGAAAACCACGTACGTTTTATATGAACTTATGATTACTGTGGTTTGTTTTTTTTTTAATTTAATGTGTAGCTATTTATTTTGAGACTAGCCTCTGCCCGCGACTTCGTTCGCGTGGAATACGAATAGGCTAACGCTAACACGCTGCGGAAGCTCTTGAGAGGAAACCCCGATTTTTAAACAATCTTTATTGATGCTCCACTCCTATTGGTCCTAGCGTGATGATATATAGCCTATAACTATTCGCGATAAATGAGCTATATAACATAAAAAAAAAAATTCAAATCGTACCAGTAGGTCTTGAGATTACCTCCTATAACGTCACAAACACACAAACATTACCTCTTTATAATATTAGTATAGATTAGTGACTTTTTCAACTACTCTAATAATTAAAACTACACTTCTTATATTAAAAAGCTATATTCTTATCAGTAGTTACTCATTCCCACTCGATATTGATTTACAATGAGGCCTAAAGTGACAACATGCTGAACCTGGATTTTCACAATACTTTTTCAACTTGAGCGTTAAATAGCTAAAAAATTAACAATCACCTTGAAATCTAAAAGTTATTCCTATGCGAGAATATACATGGGATTTTTTAGGCCACTGGATTCGAAATCTAAACTTCTTTTCGCTTTAGAGAGCTTAGCATGTTACCATTATCTTACGGTGCAATACCATTTAATATCAGTTAAGACTGTAGTCAAATTTCAATTAATAACAATTCAAAACACTGGTGACATAATGTTCTTCAGGTATCATTACTTGATCATATGTTGCAATTGAAAACGGGGTTAGTTTAGGTAACGAAAGAGATTTATATCGAATTTTTGGCGGGATTTTGGGAAAGCCATGTAATGGTCTTTATATTTTATCCATAATCTTGTGGTATTTGGCTCTATATTGAGTAATGTTCGTGGTATTACGTAATATAGTTTGGTTATTATGCACAAGTGAAGTCGATCGGAAATAATATCACGGAGCATGGATTTTGACTTGCCACAAAAACTCCCAGGAAAGTTCTAATACAACGGCCACCGTCTTGTTAGTTCATTGAAATTATATCAAGAAACTTGTGAAGAAGAAGACATTTGTGTTATTGTGGTATAAACAATACATAAAAGTAAAGAAGAATTATGTAAGAATAACAAGAAATAAGGTTAAATATAAATTTAATTTGAATAGAAAAATATGTTTTAACGACACGCAAACTGAGGTATACACAATGACAATGAAGCTACTGATCGTATAAAATAATTCAATAATCAAGTATTTAGAAAATCTTGCAATAAAATTAAACTTCATTATATTTCACAAAATCTTCTAAAATGCTTATGTATATTAATTACTTATTACTTTGCGTTTATGATTACTTTAGCAAAATGTATGGTGCAAACTATAAGTTTGCGTTCCGCAATAAATCTTTGAGTAATAAATCTTTGTCTCCCGTCTCGCCTAACGTCAGTGTTGATAGATCCTGATTGTCTTTATATTCACTCAAGTAATCTTAACAGTTTGGGTAGATTGTAATTGAGTCTAGCTAAATTATCATTTGAAAAATCCTGTATATCTGCATATTATTATAATTACTACTAAAACCGTATTCTACTCCTAACATAACGCATAAATCTCATGTAGAAACACACACACATTGGTGTGTAGTTGTCTTCCGAAAATTATATTAGCTTAGTCTTGATATTTGTAGTTACAGTAGCTATACCTATATCAATTAACGTGAATGTCTGAGACATGTTATGTATGCTTGTGTTACTTGTTATTTTGGTACTTATTAGATTTGGTCTTTAATTATTTTTTCTAATATTAATCATAACCGACTGAACGTCCGCTTGTCATTACAATGGCTCCCATCGAAAATCAGCGCTGCGGTACTACTGCTGTACTACACATATGGCTGAATGGGCTTGCCAATTGTTGGGCTTTATTTTTTCTTAATTTTTAACATGTATTTCACTATATTTTGTCTAATTAGTTTGTTTAATTTAAGTTTTTGTATTGTTCCAACAATAAACGATTTCTTTCTTTCTTTCTTTCTTACATGCTCAATAAATACATATATTAAGAAACTAGCTATACCCGCGACTCCGTGTCTGAAAGTATTAAGTCCATCTATTGATGTGAAACATCTATAGGCGAAGGGTAAACCTGATTGTTCGCGTGGCGACGCGAAACAAGAGCTTTGCACTATTAACGAAATACTCAAAAACATTTGCAACCCTACCTGTATAACAATAAGATTGAAGCTGTTCTGTTGGTGACTCGTTCTTCTAGTGTTACGGGGCACGCGCCGACGACCTAGCGCCCTTTGACAATGCCGTCAAATACACCGCGCCTAGTTGAATTTCTGTATTTAATAAAATTGAATATTTATGTAATAAAGTAAATAAACAGACATTATTTTATGGAACAAGTTTGTATTGCTGTATCTTTTCACTATGTCATAACTCATAATCTGTTCTTTTATGTATGTCACTTATACAGGACAGTTTTGATGTTTCACATCTGCTAGGAGTCCTATGATGGCTCCATTTTTAATCTACTTTTCTCTCGTGCTTAAGTCACGTCGTCATTAAAATTACAATAATGATTGCTATAGTGAAGTTATTTTAATGACACTAAATGTTACCCGAGAATATGCTTTATGATTTTCTTGGTGAGGTTTTATCGTGAGCGCTGTACTTTACCAGTAATGCGTGTTCAAAGAAACAGACATTTCCTAGACACCTACGATGTTTTTTAGAAAAATGTAAAAAGTACAGACCCGTTAAATTTACATTCTTATTGTATGCCTAGATATGTCAGGCAACTTCATAGACATATAATACATAAGTTTCGTAAATATACATTATATTCTTCTACTAATCATGAATTCTATAAAAATTCTCCATTTTTACTCATAAGCCAATTTCAACATCTTGTTTATATGCAAAAATTGTCTTCGTTATAAGAAAAAGTGGCAGCTCCGACGCTTTTTTCTCTTCAAAGAGCCGCAAATACGACGTAAGAAACAAGATTATTGGATTACAGTGACTTTGTGTCTTCGAAGTTCTTAGCCTAATATTAAGTAATTTTGTTTAACCTTAACAAGTTATAAAACATTGCTTAGTCATTTAATACATCATTCAACTTCAAATTTAGTTTCGAAACATATTTTTGGTATTAAAATCCCACATATTGCGATAGATGGCAATTTTCTTGTGCGAAAACAAAATGTTGCATGTTAATCACTGAATTAAGTCTTATTATTTGCTACTTATGGCAGTGAATTCATAGAATTAAATTCAAAAAGAAATTTGCCAATATAAGACTTGAGAGGAATATGAACGTTAATACCACTGTAGGAACCCAGACTGGTTAGGAGAACGTAGTAATAAAACTAGGAATGCGTAAATAAAACTATTATATTAGAATAGATTCATGGCTTTTATAGTCACAAGATATCTTTTATTTGTTTATTAACATATGTATTTGATATACAATAAATTAATACGTTTTAGCCAATGATTTTATAACAAAAAGTTGTACATGATACATGATATTTTGACAAAACAATGCACGATAACGCAAACATACGTAAGGTAATATTGTAACGCCACACTGTCTTATCTAAAATGTGAAAGTAGGATGGCATATTCACAATATCGGTGGTGAAAAAGAAATTGTTATATGTTGCTTAGATGCGGACAGATTTACGGAACTAGATCAGGCTTGTTAGCTAGCTAAATTTTAACAAGGCGCTGTCAAAGCGATTATATCATATCTACAGCTTTTTAGTTATAATATAATTGGTTTCAGCCAGTCCACAAAACGATGACATTCTCGATTCATAGAATCTACACTACAACCGGTTCGGAAATCAAATCCGGTCGTCGAGAAGAACCGGCAAGTAACTCGATTTGGTTTATATTTTCAA
Organism: Antheraea mylitta; assembly: GCA_014332785.1. Taxonomy (NCBI): domain Eukaryota; kingdom Metazoa; phylum Arthropoda; class Insecta; order Lepidoptera; family Saturniidae; genus Antheraea; species Antheraea mylitta. Next base: position 16,582,260 of record JACEII010000008.1, on the reverse strand, counting down.
CGTACATATTTTCTGGAGAAAACTTGATAGTTACATTCGTTTTTGGCGGATGTATAGACTGATGTTATTTCTAGACATCACCGTCGTTCACATATTGATCCACCCTATGATATCCTCTAGACATCAAAGCCCGCTTGATGTGGTTCTTAAACTTACCAGTCGACGAATCGGTAATGTACTTAGGGACTTCGTTTTAAAAACCTAATACTGTTATTGTTACGTTTATTTGTGTAATCTGTTTTAAGTACCATAGTTGGTCAGGGATATGAAGATAGATAGTAAGGCTATTTCTGCTTCTTTCTTTATCGTCCTTTAGTTTAAAATCTTTTGCCTGGTTTCTAGAGGTGTTCTGGCAGATGTACCTTTTTTTAAATTGTAGCATGGCAAAATGATTGCACTATGCCTGATGGTAAGCACAGTGTAATCCAAAAATAATAGCGACCACCGATTGACACACTATCCATCGCCGGTCGCCACTATCATGCCGGCCTGCAAAAGCTGGATATGCACAGGTTGATCCCGAAACGCGACCCGCAGAAGCGAATCACTATTACGGGCTTTTTTGTCATATACATGGTGGTTGCGACCCAGTCAGGCTGTAAAACCTACCACCCCGCTTTCGCCATTGCCTCGTTCGTTATTCAGCAGGGTGCACTACGTGCAGGTGAGGTTGGCTTGGGTGTCTCAAGTCTTATGATGTTATTTGACACCCCTTACACCCCATTTGACACCCCTTAAGATTGTGGTCAGACATAAAATCCCATAAAGTAAAGTTATTAATATTGGAGAGACCTACATAGAGCTGGCGATTGGAAAAGCAGCCGAAACTAAGACCCTTGCCCGCGACACGCAGTATCAAGCAGTTAAGAAATTATGCACCATCTTCTTAGTTTTCTAAGAATTGCGTCAAGCGCACTAGGCTTTACCTTTTTAGATTTTTTTCCGCCAGTTGATATTGTTAAAATAAAAATTATATTATACCCTAAGCTACTTATTTATTTTCCTAGTTGCTTGTAAAGAATACATAAAATCTCGTATACTAGTTTTTAAGATTAGCGTTTACAAACACAAAAACAAGCAGGCAAATTTCAAAAACGGTTTTATTATATCCTAATACATTCCTTATATTATCCGCAGTGACTTTTTGTTATATATTTTGAATGTATAAATAGTGTTGAAGCATTAGTTTTCTTATAGTACTAGTTTTTATCCACGGCTTCGCTTGCATTAATGATTTCATATATCCATCGGGAACGGTACTTTTTGGATGAAAGGTATCCTATGTCTTTGGCAACGTATATGTCAGATTACATTAGGATCGGCTGAGCAGTTAAGGCGTGAAAATGTAATAAACGAACAAAATCACCGTCTCATTTATATTATCAGTTAAGGTTTATTTAACGAATAGCGATACAATCAATACGAATAGTTTTAGACGACAAATATTTTTAAAATTTCATACAAGTTTTTCGCGAGATGTTAGCTGTTATGTAATCGTTTTTATATTTTCTTCATAAACTTTTTTTATTTGACTTTATATTTATATTACAATATTAGTGGCATTTTACGTATTATAGTCCGTCTATTGTGCATAATTGAAGCGAATAAAAAATAATACCACGGAACAAGAGTTCTGAGATGCCACAATACCTAACTGGAAAGTTCTAACAAAGGGGCTACGATCTTGTTAGAACATTAAGATTATCTCAAGGTGCTTGTAGGTAAATACCTACTCGATAATGACAATAATAATTTGGAAGATATTTTGGCAAAAAAAAAATGATACCTCAAGAGAAATATTTAAGCAAAAAAAATTACATATCAAATCAAAAATACTTTACTGGAACAAGTAGTTGATTTTCCATTAAAAATTTCGGTGCCGATTCGTGACTTATTTATAATCCACTTATAATCAGCTCATAAAATTAAAAATAACCTCCCAATAACAACGTATGATATGAAATGAGACATTAAGTACTCGAAACTGGCACTCGTAAACTTACTTCACCGTGACAGTCGATCATCGTAAATCTGGAACTTGTTCGGTTTGGGCTGTGGTCCTGCCGCGATGACGTCAGAGACACGCAATAACCCGCGACAACCGTCCGATAAAATTGCGATAACGTCCTATCGTGTACCAGTGATGTATCATTAATCGAATGCGTTTGTAGTTCTGTTTCACATATCGCCCTTTTGTTATTCCATGTTATTGTTTGTTTATCCATGACAGGCTTGTTATTATTAGTTTGTTTCTGTTATAGTATAATAAGGTCTATATTAACGGGTGTTCCCACAATAATTTCTAGGTTATTTGTTATATTCCTTTGCTACGAAATCTAACAGTGTTAGGATGTTTTCTTTTAAAGCAGTTTTAGTTAAAAAATTAAGCAACATACGATTTAACTCATTGAGACCAGGGAGATAATAGAAATTAGTAATTCATGTAATAATTATTGCACGAAATTGCAATGGATTCTCGCAATCGTCTTGCCGCTACGCTGATTACCGTGGGTGTGAATTCCATATAATAAATCCGTAGATCAATTTTAGTTTTTATAGATGAATTCATTTCCACTTTTCTATTTATTCTTGTTAATTTTTTTCTTTTTCAAATGTTTATCAATAGTTGATATTACATATTTTAATTTTTCAATATTATATTGATAAGATATATTGATGTGATAAAGCCGTGTAGGTTTTTAGTTTATTTATGTATGCTCTATATTATTATTGTTTCATCGAACTGTTCTGACTCTTATTCATTGTCTATAATTGCAAATAAATAAATTACATGTTTTAGCTTTTGATCAGGTATTGCAGGACGATGCGGCTTAAAATAGTAACATGCTAAACCTACAGAGATACTAACTATCAAATGTATTTGCCTAGACTCGTCCCCATATACTGGTATAATCATTACTCCAAATAATAGTAAATAAGAAATAAAAATGAGAGGAGATAAAAAATAGGATTATAGGTTATTTGTGATGGCAAAGAAAAAAGTTAAAATAAAGAAAAATTGACAAAGAAGTTAAAAAAAACATCTGAATAAAGACACCCTAATTACCTAAAGGTATAAAATATACTTTACGACCTACCAAATATACATTTAAAACTTCATAAAAATCGTTTCAGCCGTTTCGGAGAAGTTCAACTACAGACGCCGTGATACGAGAATTTTATATATTTTTTTATTTTTTTTATTTTTATAATATATATATATATATATATATATATATATATATATAATGTAATATATATAATATAATGAATTTTAATTATTTTTATAAGATATATTAAACTAGCTGACCCGCGCAACTTCGTCTGCGTAAAATCGGTTACTCCCGGTTCCAGGTATATTTTCAAACTCGACAAATCTTTAAAAAAACTAATATTATTTGGAGATATTACAATTAAAAAGTGGCTAGATATCATTGTGAATCTTTGGTACTCGGATTAAACATCACTCGTAACATAAGATTAATAAAATGCCTGTTTACGTTATCTCGTTAACTTTTATAAAGAAGGGAATACGTCGGTAACAAGATAGAAGAAAATTTTATATTCTTCAAGTACTTTATCATATTACATTCAGGATAAAGACGTATAAGAGACTTTATTATACTGAATAAGTTATATGAAGTTACGAAATTAATACCAATAGTGATTACTGACGCATTAGGCCCAAGTTGCCATATTTAGAAACGGTCCCGAGCTCGTGTGATCGTATACAATGAAACTTGTTTTGATGCAATCCAAGCTATTAGTTGTCAATCCACTGGGATTTATTAAATGAAACCTCGCTGTATCAATCATATTACAATCTTCAATAATTCTTAAATATTTATAATTAAACCTGTTTTCTCGAGCAGACCGTAATTACTGTTGACTAGTTCATATTAATAATTTTGCTCGCACTAAATTACTCAACTGCGGATTAATATTCGACAGCATATATATTTCAAATTAGATCTACTGAGAAATAAATCAGCAAATTATTCTCATCGAATTCATTATGTTTATAAGTTACTCTCCAATTTTATGACAAAGTATCCACACTGTACCTGAAAGTAGGCAAAGTATAATCCATGAGTTATGGTAACCACCAAAAAATCTGCGATCCATAGGTAATTGTTGCTGGAATGTCAGATCGCAAGAGGTCTTAGATAATATGCGTAATCACATGACTCTTCCCCACACTGAGTTCTTATTTTATTAAAAATATTAAAAACTTAATAGTAGGTGCTTTAGGAAATGAGAAAATTAATCTGATGGCAGTTTTATAGAAACCTGAGTATTTTTACACTCTTGTAAGCTAATATTTTATAAATATATATTATGATTGTTTCACGTCCTTTGTGAAGAAGCTTCTTAGCACTTTGTACGGACCAACATTGCAGCAGTTCTTTCTATCTGGTACAATGTACAATGCTAGTTCAACACGTTCAACACGATTTGTATTAATTTTCACATACTCAAAATAAGTATTCAATTTATAATACTGACACTGTATATTCAGTAAATTAAAAGAAAATAATGCAAAAGAAACTTATAGTTGCCTTTATTTTAGCTTAAGTTTATAAATACTGGCTAACCCCGAAAAGCGGAGAACTAAAAGGAAGTCTTCGTAACGGGTTCATCGTCATACACATCACCTATCACAAACACAAGTGCTGACACAGCGGATACAGGCAGCCTATAACTTCATCAAACTATTGAGATAGTGACACGCTTACAGCTCTGCTTCTTGTCACGCTAGAGATGTTAAGTTGACTACCTATGAAACAAAAGTAATCTAGAATGGGCTATTCAATCTTACTAATTTATTACACGATATCATAATCATGATGATGTAGCAGGTAGCGTATTTAGACCGCTTATACATAGACGTTAGTTCGCACCCTATACTTAAAAATATGTCGCAGAGCATTTATAGGTGTGTTCCGGCATTAGCACTTGATTTAGCGTGCTTATTGTCTTAAAATACATCGTCGTTTAAAAGCGGACGAAGTTGTGATAAACTGCTAAAATCAGTAAAGTCGAATAAATCATGAATAAGCTCATCAAAGCTTCAAATGAAAGTTACGTAGTTCATTAAAAATGTCCTCTAATATGTTACAAATGAACATTTATTAAATATATTTATATGCGTTGACGTAAGCAAAAACAGATTTGCTCTCGATGAAATCAATAATCGGATTACCGATTATCAGCAGGAGGGCAGACGGCAATTAATCCCCCTGTATCCCGTCGGTCTGTTACATTCCGTCCTTACTTTGATTGACGACGGAAACTCTTAATTGGGTTAATCAATTTTTGATTGAAAATCGTACCCCCATCGTTACTTGACTTCTGACCTTCAACGAATAATAGAATTCAAAACATATTGTATAATAGTAAGCAAAACTTCTTTCGAAAGAAAACAAAGTATTGACCACAGATAAATTTATCTATAATCTGGAAGTGTTATAAAACAGTGTTGCTTTTCTGTGTCCCCTGTGTGCTACCTTAGTGCTCCTTTAAACATCACAATGGATTTTGATTTAGCATCCACTGTCATTTAAACAATTTCTTCCTTAAGGTCTATGCGTACTGTACATATCTACTTTGTTTAAGGTAGAGAACAGTTGACGTATTCCAATAACATCCATAAGAGGGAATTTTCAGGTGCTTGACATAAGATATTAATAACGTACTAAAGATTCAATATTTACTATTGTTTCGTTTATTTTCTTTAGTATTGATGTTTGAACTAAAATATCATCTTAACACATAGATTTAAATGGCAATGTGGGCAATAATAATAGCAAGCTAAAGTTAGGAAAACCAGTTTGAGTCCCTCGATGCTAGTCAAGCTACCAGCTAGACAGGTGGGCTTAAACAGTGTTCCAAAAATCATAATTACTAACTGTGGTACGAAATTTTCATTCACCAAAGGTACAGTGTTTATTGAAGCAATTTAATCTACGTCGATTGATACTATATCTGATGGCTCTGTAACTAAGATGTCATCGCTTCATAATGCTATAAATCTATTGTTATTTAGGGTAGTTGCATTTCGGGTTCCAAACACAATTTCACGGAAAATATTCTAGATTAAGATTAATTAATGATTTAATTGAGAATGTTGTAATGAAATATTTTAACTTTGCTTTTAGAGACGCAAAATTACACAAATTTATCATAAAGCGTCCCTTTAATGATGATAAAGAATATATGAATATATGAAATTGCTGATACTTTTAAATCTATACTAATGTTATAAAGAGATAAAATTTGTGACGTTGTAGGGGGTAATCTCAAGAACTACCGATACGATTATTTCAGTGTTACATAACTTATTTATCGAAGAAGGTTATAGGCTATATATCATCACGCTAAGACTAACAGGAGCTGAGCACCAATAAAAAATGTTTCAAAATCAGGATTTTTTTTCCTCTTAAGAGGTTCCGCTGCATTAACCCAAAGTAACTATTATGCGCGGACAAAGCCGCGGGCAGAGGTTAGTACAATAATAAATATATAATATTAACAAAAGCGATGGGAGTGCAAAAACTAGAACATTAAAATATACTTAGTTCGTGAACTCTATTTAGTGCCAATTACAATTTTAACACACCATTAGGCAGTTCAAAGAAGCGTATAACGTTATTCCTTGTTTCTTTGTAACTCCTAACAAAACTCACACCCGATAAACGCTGTAAATTCGTCGTGTAATAGAAACCTTTGACCGTTCGTGACCTTTCACGTGGAGGATATACAATGCAATCGTATTCGGACCTTCCGGTCGACAGTGATTTATTCCGATAGGTATTCTGAATAAGATATTACCTTTAAGAATACATACATGATAATTCTTATTTAATCTGTATCTATCATTATAGCTAATGTAGTTGAAGTTATTGTGATAGGCGATTAGGGTAATAATGACTTGGATCATTAAGTGGCCGAATATTATAATCACACCGTTATTATTAACCTAACATTTGCAGTTGCGGAAATAGTTAATATTGTACTATGTCGATACAGATTATATAATAATTGAACTTGTACTTATTTCTTTGTTCATTGTAACCAATAGGTACTATTTTATGAGAGATGCATTAAATTTATATAGCAGTTTCCTTGGAAAGCTACAATTTGAGCAAAATAAATAACAATTTCTAATATACTAGTATATGTATAAGAATATTAATAAGTTAGCTTTTGCTTGCTTCTTCGCTCGCAACAATGTAGTTTATTATAGTTTGGACATATAAAACTTTATATTCAATGCACTTAAAAATTGCAATAGTACAATTGAAAATTTATTTGACGTGAAAACAAAATCAACTTTCAGTAGGTAGTAAGTCATTCTTTTATATTTGTAAAATATGTATATGTGTACAAGCGGGCCGGCGGACGTTGTCTTGCCTTGATTTAAAAGCAAAAATCTAAAATTCGACCGCAACGCCACCTACCGGGTCCAATTATGAATCTAAATCATTCTCGGATCCACTGGAACACACACATAAAATTTCATCAAAATCGGCTCAGCCGTTTAGGAGGAGTTCAGTGACATACACACGTACAGAAGAAATTCATATATAAAGATATATGTGTATATTGTACGAAAATAATAGATCAAATACATAAAACATATTATTGAAAAGTATAAACACTTAACCTAAATTATTCTTAAATACAAAGATAACAACAGGTTTGTAGTTATACCTAACTTCAGTTTAATAGTTTTTACTACAAATTATACAGCAACAAAACGAATATCGAGTAATCTAAATAATTGGGTAATTTATTTCTTATTTTGTAGTGAACGTTTACAATTGCGTTCAATATACATTTACGTTTATTTGTAACAATTTCAAACTCGTTTATTAGTAAACCTTTAAAATGTTTTTTTTTTTTATTTATTTTAGCACGACAAAGTGACTGCACTATACCTGATGGTAAGCATAGTACAATCCAAAAACAGTGGCGACCACCGAGAGACAGATCATCCATCGTCGGTCGCCGCTGTCATACCGGCCATAATGACGAAAGTCAACTGGTACTGTATATGCACAGGCTGATCCCGAAACGCGACGCGCAAAAGCGAGTCACTATGACGGGTTTTTTCGCCATGTACATGGGGCTTGCGACCCAGTCGGGCTGTAAAACCCTACCACCCCGCTATCGCCATTGCCTCGTTCGTTGATCAGCAGGGTGCACCACGTGCAGGTGAGGTTGGCTTGGGTGTCTCAAGTCTTAAGATGTTACTCGACACCCCTTACACCCCAATGTATTGTTTAATATAAGACAGTTGTTAATCCTATTGCCAAAGATATCTTATGCTAATAATTTTAAAATCAACTATCCTAATATTATAAAGAGGTAAAGTTTGTGACTTTGTGAGTTTGTAGGGGTAATATCTGAATACAATAAACCGATTTTCAAAATTCTTTTATCAATAGAAAGCCACGTTATTTGAGAGTGTCATAGGCTATATATTAACCCGAAAAATGAAAATACTTCTTTGTGGTAGTCGGAGAAAAATCGGTCGAACGAAAACGTTTCTTACCAACGCTGCCTTAGCGATGAGAGATTATGATTGAGTTCTAGAGTTTGATAATGCCTACAAAAAAGTCACCATCAGCCCAACAGAATAGGCACGAGTCAGCTAGTTTTCTATAAACTAAAAAACTCCTAAGCGGATTTTCATATGGTTTTCGTCGATAGATAGAGAGAAGTTTTTTTTTATTTAAGCACGACACAGTGACTGCACTACGCCTGATGTTAAGCATAGTAAAATCCAAAAACATCGGCAACCACCGAGAGACAGATTATCCATCGCCGGTCGCCGCTGTCATGCCGGCCATAATGACGAAAGTCACCCGGTACTGGATATGCACAGGCTGATCCCGAAACGCGACGCGCAGAAGCGAGTCACTATGACGGGCTTTTTCGCCAAATACATGGTGGTTGCGACCCAGTCAGGCTGTAAAACCCTACCACCCCGTTTTCGCCATTGCCTCGTTCGTTATTCAGCAGGGTGCACCACGTGCAGGTGAGGTTGGCTTGGGTGTCTCAAGTCTTAAGATGTTACGCGACAACCCTTACACCCCCGTGCAGGTAGGTTTAGGTAAATAATTTGTCAACATTTTTTGTAAAATGTTTGTAATATAACTATAATTGTTGGAAGTATCGACTCAATTGACTTGAGTTTGCGTCGAAAACGCTGCCTAATCTCTTCAACAAAACAATTAAGATGACATAAAAGACACAGACGAAGTCGCGGGAATCAGCTAGTATCATAAAGTTAATGGTGAACTATATATAACCGGATTGTATTGTACGAATGTCTTTTAAACACAACAGTATCCGATTTCAGACGTCACAATTGTAATACAACGCTTATATAAAAATGTTAAACACAATTGTATGCTAAAATATGTGACATGTACAGTGACAATTTGAATACCTAGATTTTGATAGGTCGTGGAATTAGCTCACAGATAGGCGTTTGATTTCGAAACAAGGATAGCTTATAGCAATGATTCTCAGACTTATTTCAGTCGTGGATGTATGAAGAAGTAGATGTATGCTTCTGACCACATGATAAAAGTGAAAAGTTATTAATAAATGCATGCACATTAAAGTTTAAATAAATGTATAATCGTGTATATATAAATACTTATTAGATATATTTAAATATACACAATATATACGCTTGATTTTAATTATTCAAGTACTAAGTCTGCTTTTTATCTGCCAGTGAAAGTTGCGTAAAAACCAATAGTTTTAGAGATGTTCCGGAACAAAGACAAAACAAACACTTAATAATTAGTATTTTGTTATAAATACCGTATCTACTTTGATATCAATTTAATAAATAACTGTTAGTTTGTCACGACATAGATTTGTTCATATAAACAAGTTGTTCAATTTAGTATTTGTTAGCAAAAAAGTTATTAGTATTTCTTGTCTTTATTGTTAATTGAATATTATATAACTTAAGTCACTCTTAAAATTTAAACATATCTAACTACTTCGCTAAGGTTAAAATCTCTCAAACAATTTAGTCTACAGTTCGCGCTAAAGATATATACATACATATGTATGTCCTTAAATAAATACACTCTAAAAACATTACCACAGTAAACAGAAACAGCATTTTTTTTATTTTGTAAGTATATTTAATTAATTAAAAGAATCCATTGAAGGTATTGAGTACAACGTTGCCAAGAGAACAAGTTTTCTTTGATGTCTTAACTTTATTACTTTAATTGAATGTTTTATGCTTAAAATATATAACATAATTAATTATTTATTGACGGTGTATACTGTGATAACATTTTTTACTAATTATGAGTGACTAATTACAGCAATTAAAACCAACCATTTTCAATGTCGAATGACATGTGTTTGACTCATAGACGTGGTTTAGCTTATACGAGACTATCAGCATTGGTTATTGCCTTGACAATATATTTTATGTAAACAGGAAAAAAAATGAAACGAAAAATATAATTGGGTTACAAAATTGTTAACGTTACTTGCACTCTCCTACACATGCACACTATTTTATATTCCTATTTTGTAGGTGGCAGAGTCACGCTGAAGCTATTATCGGCTTCAGCATAAATGGGTCGGCTCGTCCGAGGTAGTACCACCCTCTCACAGAAAACCGACGTGAAGTAAGTAACAGTGCTTGCATTGTTGCGTTGCGTTCGGTCAGTGAGGGCTCCGGAGACATATCTCCCTTCCTCTCTCCTCTCCCTTCCCCTTTTCTTTTCTCTCCAATCCCACAAACACAGACTGGCAACAAACTTGCGACTCCTCTGGGGTTGCTAGTGTCTATGGACGGCGGTGATATCTTAACAACAGGTGGCCTTCGTTTGCCTCCTATACTGATATAAAAAAAAAACACTAAACCTCTTATCCCACGTTTTTATGGCAAGAAAACACACATTTCTGAACGCGTAGTGCTTATAACAATCGTATCTCAATAAAATTATAATTGCTTCATATTAAACCGTGTTTTTTATAATGACTTAGTATCTAAGAAGTGATACTAAAAAAAAATATATTAAAACCTTCCCAGTCATTTTTAGACGATGTGAGCACAATGGTAAACGACTATAATTTCATACTACTGAGAAGATAAAGAATGTACTAAATCTTTTTACTCTGTGAATAGTTATAATCTATGCTTTGCTATATTCTTAAAAATTGTGGTACGCTTATTTTACGTTCCAGAGTAACCAAATTTTTTTTTATTGTAGCACGGCAAAGTGACTGCACTATGCCTGACGGTAAGCACAGTACAATCCAAAAATAATAGCGTCCACCGATTGACACACTATCTATCCATCGCCGGTCGCCACTATCATGCCGACCTGTAAAAAGCTGGATATGCACAGGCTGATCCCGAAACGCGACCTGTAGAAGCGAATCACTATTACGGGCTTTTTCGCTATATACATGGTGGTTGCGACCCAGTCAGGCTGCAAAACCTTACCACCCCCAAATAGGGTGATAATAATTTGTCTCCAATTGAGTTGTAATTATAGCAACTTTTTTTAATTGTTCCCTGTTCGGAAGCGATCAATATAATATGTTTATGTGTTGTTCGACGAAGGTTACAATATTTGTGAATAAGTCAAAGCTTCCGGTGAAGAAAAGCATCGCTATAAAACTGTAGTGTGGTAAGCCGTTTTTAGATAGTAGAGCCACGCTGTAGTTATTACTAGTCAACATGAATGGGTCGGCTCGCTTGGTATAGTACCACCCGACCTACAGAAACACTGACGTGAAGAGATACTGCTTGCATTGTTGGCTTTCGTTGGGTCAGTGAGAGCGCTGGACATCCATCTTCCCTTCCTCCCCATTGCCCAAATACAGGCAGGCAACGTACTTGCGACTCGCCTAGTGTTGCTAGTGTCTATGGACGTTGTCTATGAACCCACCTGTTCGTTTGCCTCGTATGATATAAAGAAGGCCTCTGTCTTAGCTAGTCTGGCTAGCTACTAACCTAAACATTTTTTTTTATTGAAGCACGACAAAGTGCACTATTCCTGATGGTAAGCATAGTACAATCCAAAAACAGTGGCGACCACCGAGAGACAGATCATCCATCGTCGGTCGCCGCTGTCATGCCGGCCATAATGACGAAAGTCACCTGGTACTGAATATGCACAGGCTGATCCCGAAACGCGACGCGCAAAAGCGAGTCACTATGACGGGCTTTTTCGCCATGTACATGGTGGTTGCGACCCAGTCGGGCTGTAAAACCCTACCACCTCGCTATCGCCATTGCCTCGTTCGTTGATCAGCAGGGTGCACCACGTGCAGGTGAGGTTGGCTTGGGTGTCTCAAGTCTTAAGATGTTACTCGACACCCCTTACACCCCAAATCAAAACTTGTAAATCTTTCACCAAGGTAAGGTGTGTTCCGACAGCTGTACTTGAGAGTAACTCCCTTCTAGGATTAACGTATCTACCGCGTCGTCATTTTAAATTAAGTTCGTGGTCAAACACCTACACCTATAAAAAATAACACAGAATTTACCTTGAGATAATTAATGTATTTTAAAGAGCTTTTGTAGTTTTATGTAATTTGTGTAGATTTTTTTAAATCATCATATTAATATTAGTAATCTCTCTGTTGACAAATTCATGTTCAAAACCCAATTTCTATGTTAAAAATCGATTCTGTCTGAGCATAATTCCTATTAATTATACCTAATATATATAATATTAATTATACCTAAGCTTAAATTGACATCTTACAAACGATAATGAATTTATCTTTTTTACATTTAACTAGTAGTTATTCACATAAAAATGATTGTGTTTTTCTTCAGACGTTAATTTTTATATGAGTTAATTGCCACCTGTCTTATATTTTTTAACTTTTTTTTATATATCAAAGGAGGCAAACGAACTGGTGGGTCACGTGATGTTAAGTGATCACCACCATCCATAGACACTAGCGACATCAGGGACGTCGCAAGTGCGTTGCCAGCCTGTATATGGGAGAAGGGGAAGGGGAAGGAAATGGAAAGCAGGAAAGAGAAAGGGACGTGGGCCTCCGGCTCTCTCACTGACCGAACGAAACACAGCAATGCAAGCACTGTTATTTCACGTCGGTTATCTGTGAGACGGGTGGTACTATCCCGGAGGAGCCGACCAATTCAGGCTGAAACCAAAAATAGCTTCAGCGGGGCTCTACCACCTACACATTTAACGTTAATTGTATTATCACTACCTAACTCCTATTAATGTTTTGACCATTTTAAGTTACTCCTGGTAAATCTTATTATTCTTGCTTAACAAATATGGACGAGTGTAATAATATGAAGCATTTGTAATACGTTGAAGTGTCTTCTATCTATTAGTAAAAGCCTCATAACAATCGTTTTAGACGTTTCAAAGATTATTAGCTCAATCGTCCAATAGACACAAAAATTTTATACAATTGTACATACATTCGCTCATAACTAATTCTATAGACGTGAACAAACATTCGTGCACAATCACAGCTACACGTAGAATCCGCAATTCACATAGGAAATCCAAAGTTCTGAACAAATACAGGACTGTACAAACTGCATGAAATTGTCAATCTAGCCCCGGCTGTTATTGTGACCTAAAATCGTGTGGAAATGTCAGCGAAAGGCCGCGGTGTGGTCGAAATAAAACACAAACGCTGCTTCAGCGTGTAATTGGACAAGACTTGATTTCAAATATTATAATCGTTAAATTCAAAGTACGTTCAAATTCACATTTACTGATTGAAAACTATCATGCTCGTATCCTTATCTTGTTTAAGTAGGGTCGGTGTTATATATTTGTTTCTTCCTCTCTCTCCTATCAAATTACATTTATATTGCTAGTTCTTTATACAAAAGTTGTTTTATACATTTTATAGATATTTTGTTGGTAAAGTCGATTAAGTTATTTAATTCGATATTTTGTATACAGTTTTAATGCATACGTTCGTCTTATTTATTTATCTTTTCTAATAATTCCAGTTGACCTTAAACTATATATACAGCCTTACTTTTATGTAAATCTCATAGTTTCACAATACACTCGAACCCGGAAAATATTTTCCATGTAAAATTATGCAATTCAGTTGAATAACTCGAGCAAAATCATAATATACTTAAATATCGAAATAATTTTTGAATCACTTTGTTTTATTAAAAGTATGAATAAACAATTTGAAATAACAATTTTAACTAATTGTATAGTCTATATTTCATCCATTATTTGAATTACTTTGTTAGTTCAACGTCCGAAGACAGCAATCAACATGACGTCACGTCGAACAATAAACGTAGCCTAAATAGTGTTAGCAAAAGTCTAGTAGAATATACATTATACATGAAGTGCACAAAATCATAATTTATAAAAATAATAGCGTTCTCATCAACAGTTTCCAAACTTTAAAAAATATCAAAAAATAAATTTTATTATAGGATTTCTTCATGAACTCTTAACTATTGTTTTAAAACGAATGTTAGTTTGTTTGTTCCGCTTTTACGCTTTAACTACTCAAGCTATCATTATAATATTTCGCATACAAGTTTTCAGGGGTACAAAAAGGAATTACGGTACCCTTCACTCAGAGAAGAGTTAGTGTTCTAAAGACATAAATTAAATCTACAATAACAGAAGCGCGAGAAAAATCTAGTCGCATATAAAAAGACAGTACAATTTGAAATAAGATTTTAAGTGTCAATAATTATATAAATAAAAAAGAACTCCAATCTGTTAGTTAGTTTATCAGAGAAAAAACATCTGAACAAATTGTCGATAAAATTAGGAAAAAAAAGAAGGATACTTTTTATAACAAAATATGTGGGAAAAAAGCGCCTAACAAAGCGACCGGCACTAGCTAGCTATATACTCGTACTATAAACTAGAACCAGACTAAAAAAATAATGGATTTTTTTTTCAGTTATGGTAATAATGGATTGTTTATTCGGTGAGTTTCGTATGCAAAATACTTAGAGTGTTTCCCCCTTTTTGATTCACGCACGTCAACTTTACATACAATACAGTCTGTCTCATGATTAGAACAAATTTCGAGACACTTCATACGTTGAAAAAAACATTCAAGCCACAAAATGCGTCACGAAAAATAAACCCGATTTATAATTTAATAACAAATATAAATAATCCGAAAAACCCTGATCAATTTCGCACGAAATCCTTTGGAATATAACATACTACTACAATATCTCCAAAAAGTATGGATTGTGATTGCCAGAAACTCCCTGTAAAGTTATAACAAAAGAGCCATCTTGTTAGAACATTGAAATGATCGCAAGAAACTTGTAATATTACCTACTCGATAATGGCAGTAATAATCTAGTCGAAGATTCATTGCTAAAAATAAAATAAAAAAGGACAGCCGACAGAACTGAAATTTCAAAATAATTAAAAAAATGTGTTCTCTTTTGAATTTTCTTGATAATAATAGTGTTTTTTTATATCATAAGAGGCAAATGAACAGACGGGTCACCTGATGTTAAGTAATCACCGCCGTCTATAGTTAGACACTTGCAATACCAGTGCAGTCGCAAGTGCGTTGCCAGCCTTTGTTTGGGGGAAAGGGTTAGGGGAGAGGTGTTGGGGGCGTAGCGAGAGGAGGGGAAGTGGACCTCCGGCGCTCTCACTAATCGAACGAAACGCAACAATGCAAGCACTGTTAATTCACGTCAATTTTCTGTGATATATGTATATAGTATGTATTTATAGTGTGAATAACAATATTTAAATTGCATGATTTGTTGTATTAAAATTATTAATATTAGTGTGGTTTTCATATCTTTTGACACTCGAAACAATAATTATATATATTTTTATAAAGTCTAATAATCGATCAACCATATCATGACCTTAAAGATATCAATATTATATGTACACAGGCCCATATAGTCGTTACTCTGACACAAGTCACGCAAGCATAATAGGGCCGCTCATGCTTACGTGGCATGTCATGACGGCAAATTACAAATGTGATACATATCTCCTGACAAAAATACCGCTCAACGCGCTTCAACAAGTTTTCATTTCAATAACAGCTCCAAAGCAACAATATATAGCATATACTAAAGACAAACACTGGCATTAATAGGTTTAGAAAACGTAACAACTTAATTATAGGACCGAGTCGTGGCTCAACTATGGCAGAACGCGTCAAACATGCGACCGTTCACATAAATAAAACATATTCGTACCTTATCAAACTCTTATTCCTTATTAGTTATCTGGTCCTTATTAGACGACATTTGTCGCGTAACTTACGTCAATCACGATAGTCATTTCCGGGCTCTGTGGCATTACAATAAATTATTTCAGTTCAAAATTTTGCTTAGATTTACAATATTAATTAATTCTATTCTAAAAATTGAGCGTAATATTTGCAACGTTTATTATTATTTTTATAATGTAAAGCAGTGAATCAATGACTCGGTAATGCAATAACTAATTATAATTTTAATTGAAGTAAACACTTCTTTATACGCGTTGAGTAGTATTTTTGGAAGGAGGTACACTTACGGTTTCGCATCAGTGACATGCTAGTAAGCGTAACCGACCGTATTGTGCGGCTTGCATCAAACTATCGACGCGTAATATAGTGGTCTGTGTACGTGTACCTAATATTGTTATTTCGTATTGATACTGTGAAACTCATCATTTGTTTGATTGCTTGATGGACTCTATAATTATTGCTCCGAGTGCCAATAGATGTAAAAACCAGAGTAATATTAATAATTACAACAGGCATACAAATAATGAAATTTAAATAATTAGTCTATATTTAAAAATTCAAAAGCGAACACAGTTATTATTCCATTGTTTTAAATTTTCACTTCAAGTCGTGATGAACCTAATGGCAAGGTGGTAGGGCATTTTATGATGTTTATTTGGTATTTCTAACTAAAATCACTCTGACACTTAGCCATTAAGCATGTATAGATGCATTCCTATGGCTTAAGAATCAGTCTCCTAGACTAAGTGTATACTGTATTCATAATACAGTATTTATCCTGCAGCATATGCAAATAGTAATCTAATACCTCAAAGAAAATGTCATATCTATATATTAATACGTGAAGCAAAAAAATTGTATCCCTTTTTAACCTATTTCCCGTCAACGGGTGAACTTGAAATTTGGCATAGTCAAAGTTTATATGGCGGGCAAGTGCAGAAAGCTGTTTATCTATACTAATATTATAAAGAGGTAAAGTTTGTGAGTTTGTGACGTTGTAGGGGGTAATCTCAGGAACTACTGGTCCGATTTGAATAATTCTTTCAATGTTATATAGCTCATTCATCGAGAATGGTTATAAGTTATATATCATTACGCTAAGGTCAACAGGAGCGGAGCACAGATGAAAAATGTTTCAAAATCGTGATGTTTTTTCCTTTTGAGAACTGCTGCGTGATAGTGTATCTATTCCCCGCGAACGAAGTCGCGGGTAGAGGCTAGTTTTATATAAAATGCATTGGAATTACATTAAATTAATTAAAATTCGCACTACTCACATTACTGCTTGAATTTTACACAACATATACACACATGTAAATATAAAAATAATAAAACTTTTGACAGCCGTTAATAACGACTTCAAAAAAGGTAGTGAAGTAGGTTGCTATGCTCGGCTATATGTACTTTTTAACTCGTTCTAAATTCCAATTACTATTTTTTATCCTACATTTAACAATGATATTATTAAATAGAACTCACTTCAAATGATGATTTAATAAGAAAATGAGCCAGGTAATACTTTGTATAATCAAAATAAGAACTTTGTTCATAAAAGTAATCCATGACTTAGACCTCCGCGGTTACAATGTTGCAATTCAACCTGAAATGGCAAATAACTGAGTAGCCATGATGAAAACTTTTGATTATAGAAGTTATACCCTTTGAAAAAGTACCCTAATAAAGTTCAACTTTAAAAAAATAATTAACTATGGTCGAATGTTGACCACTGGGCCCACTAATAAAATATAACTGTATACTCAAAATGTACACTATTTTTGTAAAGATAGTGAGAGTGATTTATAAAAATTCTTATAATAATACTAGCGGGCTTGGTGGACGTTGCCGTGTCCTGACGTTAAAAGAAAAACCTTGACAAATTATATACCGAAATCTTCGTCATGATTCCCTTTATCTGCTAATGCAAACCGAATTTAGTAGTTTCTGAGTTTATCACGAACACACAGACGGGGTAGACAACTTCGCTATATAATATGTAGAGATTCACGCCTTCAAAGACGCAGCCAGTTATTAGTGGTATACCTATAATTAAGCATACTATAAACAAGTCATACCGAGATTGGAGAGGCAAAACGAAAACTATGGTAGGTATATCCGCAAGCAAAATTCGCTTTTCAAAGTTCTGAACAATAAGCTATGATTAATAACAGATCTGACGAAATATTGTATACACACGGACATCAATAAGTTTATCGCATAATACCTTTGATTAAAGTGCCTCCGGTCGAAAAGGTTTTGTAATACGGTTTAGGCGCGGCCGCGGCTCGAGCGGTCTATTACCCTGTGAAATTACACGCATTATTACAACCGACATCAGCGGGGGGTAATACGGACCACTCTAAATAGTTGGTTAGTATTGCGTCAAAGATTAACGTTGTACCACACGTGTTAGAGGTAAACACTATTTTGCAACGATGAAATGTTACCAATTACTTTGTGAATGTTATAGACAGCCCATTAAATTGATATCTTTCGTCTCACGAGGCTGTTACGAGGGCGGGTGCCGAAACTAACGTCGTCAAAGTTTGCTTTAATCTCGAACGGTTGTTCGGATTAGTTCATTTCACTAGTTAGTTATCTTTTGTAAAACACGCTAAAGAGAACTTATACAATCGATTCTATCTTCTCTACATTTTAATCTTTACTGGTAGTATTCTGTATTACACAGTCTGTTTAGGAAGGTTACAGGTTATTTAATATCGTGCTATAACCCTCAGGAGCCGGATAATCACCAAAAACAAACTGTGGTCAGAAACAACGCTAAGCGAGTATGCAATTAGTGAGACATTGCATGAGGTTTCAGCGTTGGAGTCAGGGATAAATTAAATGAGAATAAAATCTGAGAATATAGCTTTTAAATAATATATACAATATTTGCATAGATCTTTAACTTTAGTTCAATAACTATATAACAAACTTTAATATAGAATAATTTAGAGTAGACATTATATTATCACTTACTGCTATTCCATATTGACGGCTAAACATGACAAATATAGCATTTATAACATTACGTAGGAGTTTTTGGCGTGATCTTAGTCTGTCATTTAGTCGATTTTATATTTTATTCATAATCTTGTGTTATTGGACTCTATATTTTGTAAATTTGGTGGTGTTTTACGTAATACAGTTAGTATATTGTGCATAAGTGAAGTGAATGGAAAATAATACCATGGAGCATGAAATTCTGAGATGCCACAAAAACTCCCTGGACGGTTCTAACAAGGGATCCACCACATTGTTAGAATATTGACTCACACGATGCTTAATATTGAAGTGCTTGCACAACGCTTGTAATATTATTGCCTACGCGACAATGGCACTAATAATCTGAAAGATTTATTGCCAAAAATAAAGTTAAAAAAAACATTAAGGAGTTTAGACTCTATTTAAATTATTACATAATTACTTTCCTTTATAAGGTAAATTTAATAAAACGTCTTATAAAAAAATGATTTTTTTATATCATAGGAGGCAAACGAACAGGCGAGTTATCTGACGTTAAGTGATCACAGCTGTCCATAGACACCTGAAACACCAGGGGACTCGCATATGCGCTGCCAACCTGTATTGCTCGTACTGACTGAACGAAACATAACAATGCAAGAGCTATTATTTCACGTCGGTTTTTTGTGGATTGGGCGGTAGTATCCTGGACGAGTCGACCCATTCATGCTGAAACCAGTAATATCTTCAGCGTGCCTCTACCACCTACAAGAAGCTGTTAGTACTGTGTAGGTAATTTTTACCATTTAACTTTTTTTTTACCATTGTGTAGGAGTTTTAAAATAATATTTTTTATATTCAAAATCTGGCAATCCTTATATTATTTCAGTACATCTCAATTTCTAATTAGTCCATGATTAATCAAACAACAGAATGGTATGTATGTAGCGCTGCACGCTTCTACAATTCTAACGTGTAACATAATCACTTCGCGTTTGTTTTAATTGCTCTTTCAGAACGATTGAGGTTCAAACTAGTTAGGAATTGCAAAACTTTTAACCGAGCATCCCTATAAGTATCTACAAAAGGTATATCTTTAAAGATACATACATTCTATTGTAATATTAAACTCAAGTTTGGTTTTTACAGGGTTTAACAGTGGTTGAAATCTACTTTTTATTGTTAAGGCTGGGTTACTTGGGGAATTAGTACCTTTAATAAAACCTTAGCTAAACAATGTTTTTACTACCTATCCTTTTACGCAAGCATAGCAATATAAATAAACTCAAGCAATTAATAAAATAAGGGATTTTTTATAGAGTATGTTACTTCTATATTATATAATTTTCTTTAATAGCTTTTTGTCTAAACTTACGTTAGGATCTCATCTTTTCATTTATTCACATTACCGTCAAACTATTTCTTTTATCTTTGAAAGATTTCATTATTATTGAAAACGTAATTTAAATATTATCAATAGCTTTTAAGAGACACTATTGATGAAGGTATGTAATTAAGGCAAAAAAAATATATTCATTTTATTTTTATAATCTATGAACATTTATGACATATATCTTCGGCGCTGGTTACCTTTTACATTGCACATTCAGATACATGAGGTGTCACGATTAATTTAACTTAAAATATTTGTTAGACTGTGTCAACGTCCTCGAATGAATTGCGGCGAATATCAAGTTTCAATTCAAATTACTTATTTAAATTAAGTGTATATAGATATCAAATAGAATTGAAAAACTAGAACACGGTTAATTTATGCACTTCGTATCGGTGCGAACTTGCTTATGTTGAATAAATCAGTTATAAAATAGTAACAAAATGGTTAATAAGATATATCCATACTAGATGACTATGACATAACAAAGGGTCATCGGAATTAAAAAATAAGTAGTTTAGAACAATGTACAAATAGTAGTTTTATATAGACTCCCAGAAAGCGTAAATATGAGTTTTCTGTTATATTTTAACAGCAAATATTTGTGTGTTATATTTGCTTTATAACACGACTTTATTTCCGTCGTTTTCAAAATATAAGTATTTGCATATTGTAAAATAGTTGTATTCATACAGAAACCTTGGCTAACATGAGTACAATAACTCTCCAAAGTTACTTAGGAAACGAAAGATTGTTACATTTTGTTTAGGCAATAAAATAGCAACCGACAACCTTTTCGCAGACGTTATAAAATAATATAAAAATTATTAATTAGCATGGCTCTAATTAATCGCGGGTTACAGAAAAACGAAGATAAAATTCTTTTCCACGACACAACATTTAATGTGCCTAGTTCAATGGTGGTCGGTCACATGTGATAGAAGTTAATAAATCTCACATTATCATCTCTTACACATATTTAGCTTTTTATTTAGCTTAGACATAATCTCGTCATAATAACCATTCGATGAGGCTACTTATTTTTTTGGATTTGAATGACCCTTTGTCATTTTTAATGCCTCTCAAAGCGGTAGGAATCATCTAAAACGTCATACAAATGGTAAATATACTTCTAAGACTGTGATCATTCGATGCGGCCACTTATTATTGGATTTGAATAACCCTTTGTCATTTTAATGCTCTTCAAAACTGGCGGAAATCATGTAGAACTCATATAAAACCTAATAAAATTGCATAGCCAAAAAATACATAATCATATATAATGACTAGCTGTACCTGCGACACCGTCCGCGTAGAACCTAATATAAAAAAATGACTAATAAAATCATCTGAGTATATAAGTTTAAATATTTACTTACTTTTCTCTCGTACTAAAGTCGCGTCGTCATTAAGATTACAACTTTTGATAGAGTGAACCGATTTTAATGAAACCAAGACTAAATGTTACTCGAGAGTATGCTTTATAGTTTTACATACATAGTAATTTAGAACATATAGTATATTATATAACATATAGTATACATAGTATTTAGAACATTTTAATTTAAATTTATTTAGTGATGGGTGTTCAGACAGACAGACATTACTATAAATGATTAATATATTTTATTATTCATTCCACGACACTTGCAACAGTTTTTTTAAAGAAAAGTCTAAAAAGTACAGACACGCTAGATTTACATTTTTATTATATAGATTGATATAGTTTTCAAGATGTAACAGATAATAAAGAAAATCAATTAGTCAACAGTGTATTAAATATATTTCTTAGTTCTTTTAATATTTCATGTATAATTGTTACTTTAGATAAAGAAAAGATAAAAATAATGTCTATTTCATCTTTGTAGGTACTCGAGAAACCCACTGAGGGTTACATTCAATCTTCTATGACATTAAAATAGCAATTTTCATTTTCAAACTAAAAGAAACGCTAACTGAAAAGTTATTTTTCTAAACCGCTCTTTGATCTCGTACAAACGAGATCATCTCCGCTTGTTTTTGGAAATAAAAAATATGGTACGATAGAATCGTATCTAATCTTTTAACTCGTCTATTTTTAAAATATAAAAAGGAAATGATTTACACGTTAGTTTTATGTCGGTGAAGTTAATAGATTAAATTTTGCCTGTGGTCTATAATTATCAGCCTGTATAGTACGGTTTATTGTTGTAGTAATCAATTTCGTAACACGAATAGTTGAGTAGAGAAGAGCTCGTACATCGCTATGGATCTCGCAGTATTATGAACTTTTGCTTTATTAAACATAGTTTTAAAACTATGGCGTAGTGTTAAAGCAGTGTTTCCAACGTGAGGCCCACGCCCCACAGGGGGCAATTTTAAAGTTTAGAAATGGATTCGATACGAATTTAACCCTTTTGCTTTGGGTTATTTAAATATAGTGCTAGATATCGGTGAAAAAATGCCGTAAATAATTATTAGGTATAATTTCGTTTGACGTTACCAAAATATCAACTGGGTAATTAGAGTCGATATATATAAATATAAATTATAGAGGTCTGCTGCTATCCGCGCTTCACGTAAAAAGCATTGAATAGATTTCAGATTCTTTTAGTTTTGCTTCAAAGATATTATGTCTGTATCTAAAAAGAAACAATCATGGTAACTTAGTTTAGTGTAAAGTTTTAAGAAAACCCACTTTTTATAAAAATTACGTGTTTGGCGATACGGTGAGCCAGCACAGGAGACGGAAAGTAAGCGTATAAGATTATTTAAAACGACATTTTGTAAGCTAAATATGTCTTTGCTTTGAAATACTTGTGTACACGCGGAGAACATTATTATTTGTGGGCTTTTATATATATTAAATAATATATATGATGATGAAAAATTTATATATATAAATTCTTAACTATATATTTATTCATTTACAGTCTACTACTAGACCCAAACATGCACACAAATACATAGCTACCTTATGTTTAATGCGTGACGCAAATTTGATTTGACCCTACCGTGCCTTAAGTTTCACTTCAGTAAGAGAAAGATAGAACTAAATTTGTCTATGCCCATAGAGTGAGTGGCTTTAATATATTTAATAATAACATTTAAATTATGAATACTATCAAAGATGAAAATACGAGCACACTATTGTTTCTTACGTTTCCTATTTCACGCTCCAAATGTACAAGACGCTATCTTCATATTCCATTAAATTGAAAACGTTGTATTATAACCTTCAATAAAATATCACATATTTACTTTTGTATTTGTTACAGTATATTGATTCTATTTTATTTTTGAATATGCTTATACATAAGAAAGAGACAGATAGTTTTTCTCAGTATACTCTTCCGATATGAGTTTAATGTGATAGGAGGTGATAATATTGATGAAAGGTTAACTCGATTCATAAGCTCATTATGTTTCGGTACAAGTCCTTTGAAGTAATTTAATTTTCCTTACATGGATCGTGGTTAGTATATACAGAAATATACTTAGCTTTTACAAGAGTAGCTAACTATATGCCGTGTAAGGATACCTTGTCGCGTTTTGAATGAACAGTCTAAAGTATTTGTTACAGTCCTCAGTTTGTAAGGTTCTGTTAATTGACGTGTATTACCATTTGAGAGGTGTAGATTTAATCTGTGATAGTGTTGAAGCAGTGAGTCTATTTAAATTATTGTTTTCTAAGTTATAGTTAAATTATCCAGCCTGTAAACTAAGTTAAGGTTACTATGAGGCTAGCATAGCTATAAAAACTCCTAAATGAAAAAAATATCGTAAATGTTATTTTCTTAATTTTCATATATAATACAAATTTTAAAACATATTTCGGGGAATATATCTATTATTTTGTGAGTACTACTAGTGCTTCTTAAGCACTGTAAAATGACACCAATGACACTTTATAATGAATCAACATTCTTAGTAAACGCGTTGTAACGTTCCACATTATAAGTATTGTAATCTTTAGCGATTGAAATCTGACGATATTTTTAACAGGAGAAAGTTTGACCGGCTATTATTGTACTTTACGAAATACTAAAAAATTCCACGTCAAAAAAAAAACATTAGGATATACCAATTAAACAGATTATACTAAAAATACAGTTTATGTGTGTCGGTAATTATAACAATTTGAAAGTTATTAGTATATCTGTTTCCTTTTAAGACGTAATCGAATAACTTCACTGATGTAAGCAGTAACAAATTTAAATACAAAGAGCAAGATAGAGTTTTTTTTTTACTTTATTTTTGGCAATCAATCTTTCAGATTATTACTGCCATTGTCGAGTAGTCAATAATATTACAAACGTCGTGCGATCATTTCAATATTAAGCGTCGTGTGAGTCAATATTCTAACAAGATGGTGGATCCCTTGTTAGAACCTTCCTGGGAGTTTTTGTGGCAGAATTTCATGCTCCGTGGTATTATTTTCCATTCACTTTACTTACGCACAATAAACTAACTATATTACTTAAAACACCACCAAATTTACAAAATATAGAGTCAAATAACACAAGATTATGAATAAAATATAAAATCCACTACATGACAGACCAAGATCCCGCCAAAAACTGCAAGATAGAGTTACGCACAATTGCTATATTTAATTGATAGTCAGTCTTTACTTATTTTACGTGTTGTTTGAGAAATAACATTAATAAACTTGAATATTAATTATTCTGTAAACTTAAATATTATGTTTTAATTTTGTCAATCTAGTCAATAAAAAACCTAATTAAATAATATAATAATATACGTATAAATAAAATTGAAGTGAATTTGTCGCATCGATTTGAAATTTTTCGGGACTAATCTGTGATATGACTGAACTGATTTTAATGCAGCTTTTACTTTTAAATAGAGATCTTTCAGAGTACTGACTACATCAGATATTATTATGTTTTATTGGGGTTTGCTATCATGAAAAATAAATTAACAGAAGAAAGTTCAAATACGTAAAGAACTTTAGTTCAGCGGTTGAATAGTAATTAAAAATTATAATCAAAAATATAAAAACCAAAGTATAATGAATCCAAGTAAAGCACACAGTTGTTAAATAACAATAAAACCATTTTCAAGAGAACGTGGCCACGGGCTAAAAAAATAAAGACAAAATGATTGAGGTTTGTCGTTGGAAAAGCTTTGCACCAAAAACTACGGGAGAGATTTTAATCAAATACTTTTAGTTTTACTTCCTACACACATAGTTCTAATCTAAAAGAATAATTACGACGATAGTATTTTCTAGTATGAAGTTATGACAATACAAAAACTGCAATTTTTGTAAGAATTACGCGTTCAGTGAAGTGTAATTTTTTGCTGCGGGGAAGTGGGACAAGCGTTGTTTCTATATTCTTTACTCTGTAAGTAAAATATGTGTTTTCTAATTTTTAATAGCTTTTAATGTTTTATCTACAATCTCACCTACTATTAAATAGCATTCTAAGATGGAAAACACGCTAAACATAGAGTGGTGTTTTTATCTATACTAATATTATAAAGTGGTAAAGTTTGTGATGTTGTAAGGGATAATCTCAGGAACTACTGGTCCGATTTGAAAAATTAATTGGTATATAGTTCATTTATCGGGGAGGGTTATAGGCTGTATATCATTACGCTAAGGCCAATAGGAGCGGAGCACCAATGAAGAATGTTTCAAAATCGGGTTTTTTTTCTCTTTAGAACTTCCGCTGTGTTGCAGCATTAGCTGAAAGTAAATAATTTACGCGAAAGAAGTCGCGGGAGGAGGCCAGTTTTTTATATACTCCATAAAGTTTAGCTAGCGTTACTAATCAACTCTTTACGCCATTGTTACATATAGTCACATAACAAACAACACAACAACATTCGTTCCAAAAAATTATTCAATTATATAGTATTTTTTATTAATGCAATATATGTAACGTTTCAAACCGCGTTATTAGTTAAAATGTGCCTATTAAGCTTATCTAATTTACCAAACGCAATTATCCCCGAGCGGTCTTTATCTATTTTGCCCCTGTTAAGATCACTCGCAAGCCTGCTGACATGGCGCACTATAAATACTTATTGAGTTTGTAACTATCTTAATTAATGTTTGCACCTTAAGTGAGGCCTGTAAGCGGCTGAGGTATTTCGAGCTTACGAGTTTAAACATAACTCATGGATACTATGTTGGGTATGAAAAACGCATTCAACGACTTCTTAATAGAATCATTTAATTTGAATTTTAAATGTTTGCTAGGTAATATTAAAACTATAGTGTTTACAAGATTTCGCATTTATAGAACTAATTGGGAGGGGTATAAAAGTATATTTTTGAAATTGAATTGAGACAATGCATGAGAGAATACTCGTTAGACTTATTTAGTAATATATTTACCGTCGTAGTTTTAACCAGTATGACCTCTGTAAACCTTGATAAGTTAACTTCTTTCAATGGCCGGCGACCATTTTTGAAGTGTGAAGTTCAAAATTTTTCGGTGTGTTCCGACAGCTGTATTTTCAAAACTTCCAGAACCAGTCCCTGTGTAGATTTAACCAGTTTACTATCTTAAACCACGTTGTCATTTAAAATCACATGAGACTTTGTCAAACACTCAAGCCTATAAAGTAAGTTAATCCAAAAAGAACGACAATGTACAAATTTATCGTTACCAGGCCGGAAGCCTGCAAGCGCCCTTTGGTAGAATAGCTGAAAACAAGCATGTCATCATGTGAAGTAATCCATTTGGGTAGAGTAACCCTACCACTCCACTTATATGCTTAACATACAGGTTGATACCGTAATACAAGATGCCAATGCTAACCATTGTGTAAATTACACCCAATTTATAGTAGTCGTGCTTCTATTGGCAACATACATATGTAATGTTTTCCTTGACTCATTATAAGTAAAAAAGTTGTAAATATCAGCTACATAGTTGTGATTAAGAGCTTCGAGTGCAATTGTTATATCAAAAACCTCAACAACATAAATGAAGTCGACTGCAAAATGTACATGGAAAAGCAGAATTTCCTAACGACATTAAGATCTGGTCAGTAACCAGACATTGAAGCGCTTTTCTCAGTTCAATAAACATCGAATCTATTGACTGGAGCCATTGTCGGCGAACACATTCACGATTTGGCTTATTTCCAGTTATCTTTCCACGATATAAAATTTCAAACCCGTACAAAATGAAAATCGTTTAATCAACTATATTCTTTAATATATTAAAAACATTTTACTTATCACCATTGAGATCAAATGCTTTTAGTTAATATATTGATACCTAGTCACATTAATCGTATGAGTTGTAAGTCATTTTTAATTTGTATAATGTAGTAACACACACTTAATAGTAAGCAAGATATAATTACAAACAACGATGACCACTATTGTATCTACAATATAGAGGCATCGTCACTTTTATGCTGATCTACAAATCTTGAAGGAAATTTAAACACAACAGATTAAAAGA